>JALLAP010000122.1:0-20340 GCA_036939355.1 Thalassiosira profunda | reverse complement strand
GATGCCTTCTTTCCTGTCCGCCTGGACCTCTACGCCGATCGTAAGTCTGTCCTAGAGAGCAACATGGAACATTCTGCGACGTTAATGCGAAACAAAGCGAGATTCATCGAGGCCGTCGCGGCAGACGAGATTGATCTCCTCCACGGACGAAAGTCGAAAGAGGCCACCAATGCTTTGCTGGAAGAGATGGAATTTGCAAAGAGCTCGGAGCTCGATGCCATCAAACTGAACAATACAGTGACAAAACGTCGGTTGGAGGCCTCAACCAGTGCGGTGATCGATGGATCGACCGCGGACGAAACTGATGCGAAGGAGTTGGCCAAAGAGTACGACTATTTGCTGAACATGCCATTGTCGTCGCTGACTTCCGAGAAGATAGAAGGGCTCAACGAGGAGGCCAGCAAAACGGACGCCAAGCTGGACAAGATAAAGAATACAACTCCGGCCGACTTGTGGAGAGAGGATCTCGACAAGCTCGAGCCTCACCTTTGATCGCAATCAGAGTAGAATAGAAGGAATGGAGGTATGCTCTGTCTAATAGCTACCATTGGATACAACGGACACTTCCAAAGCGCCTGTGTATTTATGCGAGCGGCATTCACATCGAGTCCACGATGGTTTGAAGGAGCGCCAGATCCTCGTCCGACGCATTCGCCCAGGAGTCTACAGCCAGAAATAGTCGGATCGCCGAACGCACGTTGGGCTGAAAAGGAGAGTTGGCGTTCATGCTCTCCGGAAGAGGCTTCACCTGCTCACCGCCTTTCAGCGCCGATATGATGTCCGAGGCTCTATCGACCACCTTTCGGTTCAGCCCGGCCATCCGCGCACACACCAGGCCCGCCGAAGACTGCGCCACGCCATCCTCGAGCTTGAACAGCGGCACTGCATCGTCCTCGTCCGTTTGGGGCACGTGGATGGACATCTGAACCGCCTTGACTCCATCCTGGCCGTCTTTGAGGAGGCCAAGGGAGAACAGTTCCAGAAAATGAGTGGTCGCCACGCACTTGCACTTGCTCCGGGCGAGGCGCTGCATGGCCGATGCCATGACGGCAATGCCCGACGTGGGCGCCGTTCCTTTGCCAAACTCGTCGATCAGGACGAGGGTGTGGGGCGTGGCCTTGCGCATGATGCCAGCCATCTGGGTGAGATCCCTCTGGAAGGTGCTCTGCGGCACGGAGCAGGTCTCGATGTCGCCAAAGTTCACGATGATCTGATCCATGACGGAGATCTTGGCCGAGTCGCAGGGAAGGTAGGATCCCACGTGCGCGAGGTACACCAACACGCCCACCTGGCGGGCGTAGCAGCTCTTGCCGCTGAAGTTGGGACCGGTCACCATCAGCACGCGATTGGTGTTGTCCATTTCCGTATCGTTTGGGATAAAATCGTCGTCCACGATCAATTCCTGCAGAGGGTGCCGCCCGTTTTCGATCCGAATGACGCCCTCCTCGGCCGGCGCAATGTCGGGTCTGACGAAACCGAGGTCCGCCGCGCATCCCGCCAGACTGAGTATGCAGTCGAGGTCGGCCAACGCTCCAAACGTCGCCCGCAGCTCGCTTTCTCGCTCCAGCACTTCCTCTTCGAGGTCGCTGACAAGGAGCGCCTCGGTGTCCTTAATGAACGCGTCCAGATCGCCAATCTCCTCATCGAGCTGGTTCATCTCGTCCGATTTGAAGAAGGCGTCGTCGTCCTGCACAAAGACAAACTCAAAGTCCTCGGGTATGTTGGGGAACGCGTTGGCCGCCTCGTCGTACGCGTGCTGCCGCTTGTCGATTGACACCAAAAAGCCCACCTGCGGCAAGAACACCACCTTGAGCGAGATGAGATCCTGGTGCCGGCCCAACACCTGCCGTCCCACTTCCGAGAGGGTCTCGTCGAGCGTCTCGAACGTCTCCTTGGCGCGATCCAATTCCTCGTGGAAGCCGTAGTTGATCACCACGCGATCTTTCACCTCGGCCGTCACCTCCTCGTCGATGATGGTCGCCATGCGCTCGCGCAGATTGCGAATCTCCTGCACGTGGCACCTCCGCAGCAGCTCGTCGACGTACGCTACGGACGGGTACTCGCGCCGCGAACCCCCATCGACATCCATGCTCTGCATTCCCTCGCCTTCGCCGGTATCCAACCTAAACGCCTTCTCCCGCAGCTCCCCATTCAGCGCGGCCACGATCGCGTGCGCCGCCTCGAGCATCTTCCCCAGCACCAAAAAGTCGTTGGGCTGGGACGTGCACCGCTGCATCCGCATCAGGATCGACTCCATGCTCCCCACGTCGCCCAGCCGCTCCAACAGCAGCGACGCCGCGGGGTGGCACTCGGGATGCAAAAACAGTTCCATCCCCGCGTGGCGCTTGCGAATCTCCCCCGGCCGGCGCAGCGGCTGCCGCATCCACTGCCGGAGCCGCTCCCTCCCCGCCTTGGANCTTGCGAATCTCCCCCGGCCGGCGCAGCGGCTGCCGCATCCACTGCCGGAGCCGCTCCCTCCCCGCCTTGGATTTGGTTCGATCCAACAACGTGAAGAGGCTGAACCCCTCCTTGCTCTTCCCGTACGTTCGACCCTTGTTGTTCGCCGCCACGAGGGGGTGGCGGTCGGTGGCAAAGATGCGGAGCGTGCGGAGCGTCGTTTCCTCCAGCCGGAGGAACGAATCGGAGGCGGGACAGCGCCGCACGTCGTTGACGGTGACGGTGAATCCCTCTTCCAATCGAAAGGCGGTCGAGCGGAGGTACGTCAACAACGCCCCCAACGATCGCACCAATGTGGGCGAATCAAAGTCGACGACCGACGCCAAGGAGTGGAAGCTGCTCGGGGGGTGGGCCGCCATTCCCCCCACGCCGCTGGAGTGCAATCCGGGCGTGTAATTCTGGGCGTGGGCAAAGTTGTCGTGCGGGTTGGCCGACTGGCGCCGGAGCAGCGTCAGGACGCGCAATTTGGTGAGGATGACGGAGCGGCACTGCCGCGGCTCGAAGGCGGAGGATTTGAGGAGCTGGTAGGGAATGGCGGCGGCGGGGCGCTCTCCATTCTCTCCCCCTCCCTCCAGCTGCCGATTGTCATTGCTCCTCCCATTCCCATCACCCCCGTCCCCCTCCCCCAGCGGCATCGTCGTCAGACACTCCAACAACGGCGCATTGGCCACCACCTTGTTCCCCACCAGAATCAAATTGGGCCGGCACGCCGCCAACACCCCCTGGATGATGCGCTCGGTGTCATTTCCCCCGTGGCTGGCGCAGTCCTCAATTACGATTTCATTATTTTCCTCGGAATAGCAGGCGAAGGCGACTCTGTGCCCCTGTTCGTGGAAGGCGAGGACACGTAGGGCGGGCTCCGTGTCCGGGGCGGCTTCAGCATAGGGAGGGTGGGCGGCTAGGTTGACGCCGGTTGCGACGTTGTTTGAGGATCTGGCTCGCCCCCCGCCGCGGGCATCCCACGCATTGCCGTTGTTATTGCCGTGGCCGCGCCCACCGCCCCCTTGGTCGTTGTTGGCCGAGCGAGCCCGTCCTCCCCGGGAGTTCCAATCGTTGTCATAATTATTTCCCTGGCCGCCGCCTCGACCGCGCCCGCCGCCCCGTCCACCGCCGTTCCAGCCCCGGCCGTTGCTGCCCGCCGCCGACCTCCGCATTGTGCTGCCGGCCTTCAGCCTGGGGGGCGGCACAGCGGGCCTCCCTCGCTTCTTCCTTCTTTGCTTTGCTTGGAGGAATCGTGATCGTGAATGCGAAGGAAAGAAATGACGACTCGCGAAAAAAATAGACCCGCCCCTTTGCCTTTGCAAATCCCTGCCATCACAGCAACGGAGACCTGCGGCACCGGCGGGCCGGTTCAGCGGCGGCAACCCAACCGGCCACTGCCATCAACGCAGCTTGCGAGCGAGGTCTTGGTAGCCTCCGGTTGTTCTGTCATAAATCAACGCGTTAGCGCGACGGAGCATCTTTCGTGCACATAAATCAGTCGCAATGGACGACGGCGTCGACTCCGGCTCTCCCTCCTCCAGCCTGCGCAGCGGTGCCTCCGATCTATCCTGGGAGAAGAACATGCACATACCGCCCTCCTACGACGGCGGCGACGACGACTATGACGACCGGCCGTCGCACCTCGAGCGCCTCCGCCAGCTCAACGATTTGGTCCCCGACATTCACGTCGCGAGCGAGGGCCTCGGGGACGTCGACGGGTTGGAGGAATCGTACCGCCTCCCCTCCGCGAAGGAGCTGCTCGACGTGCCCGATATCGAAAAGGCCGATTCGAGGGACGTCACCGAGGGTGCCCAGGGCGGATCCAATGGTTTCTTCTCGCATGGACTGGTGGCGTCGGGGCTGGTGTCCTCCGGCCTCGACAGAGGAGTGGACCTGTGGCTCACGGTGCGAAACCGGTCGGCGGGGCTCTCCAAGCGCAAGAAGAAGCTGCTGCTCGCCGGCGGATGCCTCCTCGCCGTGATCCTTGGGGCCGTGCTGCTCGGCAGCCGCGACAGCAGCGGCAGCGACGCCGGCAGCCTCCGGGGCGCCGACGACCCTTCCGCCCCCAAAGTGACCACCAAGCCCCCCAAGCACACCGACGAGTGCATGGACGACCCGACCTTCGTTCACGCCAACCTCAAGACGTGCGAGGGCTTCGTCGCGCACGTGGGAAGGGTGCCCCTCCACCAGGCGAGGTGCGCGCAGTCCACGGGGATCACTTGGAAGCGGCATGGGAAGGAAGAGGTGTTGGTGAAGCACTTTTGCCGAAAGAGCTGCGGGGAGTGCGGGGACAGCAAGTGGGTGGACATGCCGGAGTGGCAGGGGTGGCCGGAGAAGACGGGCGAGCCCGAGGTGGCGAAGCCGGCGGCCACGCCGGCGCTCGAGACGCCGGCCGAACCTGCTCCTGTGTCCGAACCTCCCAAAACGGAGACGGAGCCTCTCCCTGAGACTCCCGCGACTCCGGCCAAGCCTGCGGCCGCACCCCCTGCGGTCGCTTCCGCGCCTCCCAACCCCGCCGACGGCTGCGTCGACGACCCCACCTTCGCCCTGGGCAACGGCAAGACGTGCGAGACCTTCGTGGCCAACGTGGGCCGGGCCGAGTTGCACAAGGGACGGTGCAGCCAGTTGTCCGGCTGGGTCGACGAAAGCGGCAAGAGTTTGCTCGTGAAGGACTTTTGCATTTACTCTTGTGGAGTGTGCGGCGATGGGAAGTGGGCGCAGAAGCCCGAGGCGCCGGTCGAGCCGGTGGTCGCGCCTCCCGTGGAAACATCCCCGGCAGCCAAGGACTCCGTCTCGGCTCAGGCCGGATGTGCCGACGATCCAACCTTCATCGACGCTGACGGCGAGGAGTGCACCGGCCTCGCCCCCCATGCTGCGACGTGGGACGTCCTCCAGAGTCTCTGCGGCCAGTCGTCCGGGAGGGTCGACGCCAACGGCGGCGCGCTGCTCGTCCGCGACTTTTGCACCCTGACATGCGGCGCTTGCGCAGGAATGGATGGAGTGGGGGCTCCGCCGGAAGGTTCGTCCGCTCCAGAACTGCCCGATTCAGCTCCCATGGAAGCAGCTCCTGTTGTCAAGGAGCCTGTTGCTGAAGCTCCCATGGTGGAGCAGCCTGCTCTCCCTGCTGTCCCAGAGCCCACGGCGCAAACTCCGGCAGCCAAGGATTCTCCCTCCGCTGTCGAGCCTGCCGCGCCTCCTGCCGAATGTGCGGACGATCCGACCTTCGTCGGCCCAGATGGCAAGAAATGCACCGGCCTCGCCCCCGTTGCCGCGTTTCCCACGTTCCTCCAGAATCTCTGCGGTCAGTCGTCTGGAAGGCTTGGCGCTAACGGCAACGCGCTGCTCGTCAGCGACTTCTGCATGATGACCTGTGGCGCATGTCCGGGAATGCCCGCGGTCGCGCCAGCAGCGGAGACCGCGCCGGAAGCTCCGACCGCTCCCGCACAGCCCAAGTCCCCAATGCTCGCGTCGGAAGAAACGGCGGTGGAAGAGGAGCTCGCGGCCGCCAAGCCGAAGCCGGGTCATGATAGCATCGAGGCGTGGATGGAGGCGACCTTCGGCACTGGTGCGGGCGGTGGCAATGCCCCCTAGATCTGAGTATCGGGTGCTTTTTATGATAAGATGCATACGGGAGAGACGTAACAACACAAGTGTAAACGGTTGGTATCTAGACTACGAACACCGCGAGCTTCCATCATATGTACAAGTGCTCAGATCTCTTCTTTCTTCTCCTCGCCATCCCGCTCGTTCCGTTGAGTGACGTCTTCCGCGATCACTCGGCCGCGAGAGAAGCAGCACACTTCGACCGGGGCACTTCCGGGCTCCACATAAATCGTGCCCACCATTGTCTTGCCATAGATCGGGAGGTACCTGACTTCAGCAGGCTTCGTCGTAAAGCCGGCCTTCTTTGCCACTTCCAGCGTGTAGTCCACGTCATCAACGGACATCGTCATGGCGTTTTTCAGCTCCGAGCCTTTCTTCTCGCTCTTTGGGCTCTCCCATTGCATGAGTGTTGAGCAGATACTATCCGGAAGATAGCAAATGCGAATGTGCTTAATCTTGCATGTATCAGGGTCAATGTTGAACGCCGGAAGCAAATCATTTGCCACCTGGTTGCTGTTTTGGTCCGACAAGGTCTTGAACCCGAGCTTCTCAAACCCATCCATCACACCTTTGATTCCATCCGTGACATTGATCGTCCAATGAAAGAGGAATGGAGTGGCCTGCTTCTTCCACCACAGATTGAGCTTCACCAGTAATCCGAGCACTCCAGTCATTTGTATGAAGTACACAACGAAGCCGTTTGGGTCTGGATAGAATTTAGGAGAGGAGAGCACGGCGTTAGAAAAAACTGCATGGTTGGGACAATGCACTATGCTTGGCAACGTACCCTCGAATGCTGTCACGCCTGCCATCCTATCTGACGCAGTGGGAGCGATCGGCTTGAGCCCCAAGGCCTTGACACGCTGAACATCCTGCGTGTGTGTGCTTGTATAAATGCAGAGCCGAGTCATGCCAGCCTCATACGAGTTCCCATGCCTTTTCATCGACGGGTCTTCCTTCAAGAGGACCAGGGTCGACCATTTGCCACTGTTGGGTGTGCTCATGGATAGAAACTGCTGACCGTGTTCCTCCTCGCCCACTTTCTTCAGACCAAAGGCTTCGTAGAATGGAAGAGATTTTGCAATGTCGCGCACGCGGATGGTAACGTGCGAAACAGTGTTGGGAGGAGGGAGCATCTCGTTCTCGACGGGTGAAATGGAGATGGCCGACTTCAGAGAATCTGAAATGTGCGTCGGAAGCGCGGCCAGCGCCCTCCAGAAGGTCTTCGCATCCGATCCAAGCCAGTAGTACGGTGCGAGATCGGTCAGCTTCTTTGCAGTCAGCAGCCCCACCAGCTCGTCCACTGCATGCGAGGGATCTCCCATACTGCCAGGATCATCTCCGTATCCCTTGAACGTGTCCTCCACTTTCTTAGAGTACGCCTGTCCCCCGTAAAGTTCCTTCACCTGAGGAGACGCATTTAGGTACTGTTTGGTGAACCCGTTGGCCCACATACTCTGGATGGTCGTCGAGAATTGACCCGGGCGGATCTTGACCACCTTGATATTGAACGGAGCCATCTCGATCCGCAGGCTGTCCGACCAAGCCTCCACCGCAAACTTGCTGGCGTTGTAGGAGCTGTTGCCGGCGCTTGCAGATGCGCCGCAGACGGAGCTCATGTTCAGAATGCGGCCGCCAAACACCGGAGACGTTTGCAGAAACAGCGGCAGCAGGGCCTGGGTGACCCGGAGCTGCCCGTAGAAGTTCACATCCATAACCTTTTCGACCTTTTGGAGGTCGTGATAGAATGCAAAATCGCCCGGGTCAGCGATGCCTGCGTTGTTCACGAGCCCTTGCAGCACCGCATTCTCCTCCTCCAGCAGCCCTTCGACGAACTGCTTGGCGCGCTGGACATCCTCGTCCTTTGTCACATCGCACTGCACGCTGTGGATGCCCCACGTCTTGAGCTCCTCGGCCGCCGCGGCGGTCAGGCACAGCGACACGACGACCAATCCGGGGATCTTGGCCAGCTCCTTCGATAGAAGGTTGCCGAAGCCGGTGTCGCAGCCCGTGACGAAGATGACGGAGCGCTTGTTGTAGTCGGAGGGTTGCTTCACCTCGAGCTTCGGCGTCTTCTTGAAGAATGCATGGTAGATGTGCGCACCAACGCAGATTGCGCCGAACGCGGCGGCGTGCACGAGGTCTCTCGCCGGCATGTCGGAAGGTTCACCCTGGGCACTCGAAGGAGGGGTGGAGCGGCGCGGCGGAGGAGGAAATTATGCATGGGGCGGTGCGTGGTGAAGGGGACGCGCGCTGCTGGTGAGAGAGGCGACGCCTGGCAGGACGCCCCGCTGACTCGACGAGAGAGACATCGCGAAAAATCACGTGGCTGGCCCTCTTCACTGCGAAGCGGTTCCAAAAGGCGAAAGGCGCCCTCCCGCCTCCCGCCTTTCTCTTCTCTCAGTGTACCTACGCGCCTCCCATGCATCCACCGCGGCGTGGCGGTTGCCTCATACCTCGCCGGTCCAGCAGCCCTGGCGCCGCAGCGGGACAGCCTCTCCATTTGTCGTCGGGGCGGATTTGTGGCGTCGGTGCGACCACACTTTGTGTGCATTTCTATCTGCTCCAAAGACGAGCGGCGCGGATTTCTGCGGATATCTCGCGATTGCCGATGGCATCTTGGCACACAACGAGTATCTAGTGGATGCATTAGCGTCGATGTAAACGCTTGAAACAAACAGTTATGGGTTGCAATCTCTCTTCCTATCCAGCAAGAAGGCCTTCCACGAACCCTCGCATTTTGTCTCCAGCGCCGATTCTGTACTCTTTGGCATATCGCGGCGTTTCAAAGAAGAACACAAACGAAAGGCGAGTGTCGCCACCATTTCCACCGTTCGCCAAGTCCTCCTCGTCGGCCGCGCAGACGCTGTGCTCGTACTTGTCATTCACTTTCAGCGTCATGAAATACATATCACCAGATTGAGGTTTGACGCCGGTCACTTCCTTCGTCTTTTTGTGGCGAAAGTTGACAGTTCTCGGAGAGCCAAGGGAGAGCACCAAGATGTGTCTGCCGAAGGTATCCGTGTGATACGCAATGTGATGCGCGGGATCAGCGAATCGGTTGCAATACACATCGGATATCTTGCCGTCGAACTCTGTCTCAATCTTGACGCAGAGCTCTTCCAGCCGCGACAGCCCGGTCGACTTTGCCGCGTTCTTGACACGGCTCTTGCTTCTGATGTGATGATAGGCGTGCTGCGAGAGCTTCTCGCCATACAGGGTCGGCTTGAGCTCCCAAGGGATGCCGCCGTTGAGAACGTGGAATGCGTTCTCGGCTTCGCCGGCAGAAAGAAACTGCTCGATGAGGAAGATGCCCACTTCCAGCCGCTGGGCAGCATCGAGTCGGTCGAGGAAGGGCGTTTGGCGATGGCCCATATGATGAACTGAGAGTGGGGGCGAGCCGACGCTTTTATGAGCTGAGCTTGATGCACGGCCGACGCCAACCAAGACCATGCTTCATGCGCTTTTGCAGTGCACGACTGGGATGTACGTACAGAGGGTGAGTAACCGTTTCTCTAGAGCCGTTTCTTTCTGCAATCTCGAGCTGAGCGTTCGCAAAAAATGGGATCGATCGCAGAGCTCTTCGCCTCCTTTGCTCCGCGCATAAAACAACGAACGAACAAACCAGCACCGCCGCAGCAACGATAACGCACCTTGTCGCCAACATGAAGTCCATCCTGCTGTCTCTCTTCGCGCTCTTGGCGTTCTTCGTCACCGTCCAGGCCAGGTTGGTGGCGCGGAGGCTTCCGAAGTGTTCCGATTGCCCAGGCGGCGTTGGGTGTGACGGGAGGAAGTACTATGTTTGCGTCTGTGACGATGAGGACGGGACTTGCGTCAAGAAATCGAAACCAGCCGGGTACGTATGCGGGATAGATGACCTACCCTTCGGAGTCGAGTGGACCGAAGACGACTGCGAATGCGAGCCCAACTCCAGTGGAGATTGCCCAATGACCACTGTTGCTAAATCCTGATCGCTGAGACCGACAAGCAGTTAGCTACGGCCTGTTTGCCAAACTGCCCGGTTGCCGAACTGAACACCCTGTAGGTATCCTGTACGCGCACTGTCTGAGACGCACTGTAGGATCATGTATGGACACATTGATCTCTCAACCTCCTGTAGAACAGCTAACTGCTAACGACGAGAGTGACCTTGCCCGCCTCAATTTTATATCGAATACCAATCCGCGAACAAGTTCTTACTTCTTTCATCAACTTTATCAATTCGCGATACATTTACAGAAATTGAGCTGCTGCTTTCGATACTTACATCGAAAGTTAGAATTGTTCAAACCATTTGTGGTCGCCACGCCAAATCCCAGGGATACAACACCTACAGCTTGCCCAAACGCACCGTGCCGAGGCAGCTTGAGCCAACACACCGAAGATGCAGCCCAAGAAGCCCTCGCCGTCGTTCCCCAACACCGAGAGTTGGGACGATTTCCTCGACTTCTCTCGGTGGCGCGTGCCGGAAGAGAGTGCCGTGGTCAACCGGTTGCTAGACAACGCAGTCCTGTACTCCGGAAACTATCTATGGATGTGGCTGGCCGTCACTGCTGCAGTGGCTCTCTTTCTAAGTTGGCGAATAATTCTCGCATTCATTGTCATCGCGGCTTGCTGGAAAGCCGCCGAATTGCTCCACCACAATGCTTGCCTTCTCCAAAGCAGAGACGGTCGCGTGGGCGGCTCAAAACGGCTTGAGAACGACTACGCACTCCCTGTATCGACGAAAGGGTGGTTGCTGCTCCTAGCAGTGTTCATACTCTGGGCGTTCTCCGCGTTGATGCCTTTGTTGTGGTCGCTTCTTGGAACCGCGGTGCTCGCTGGCGTGCATGCGGTCTTTCGGCCAATCGCCAACGAGCGCTACTTTTTGCATCAAGCAAAGACGCAGGCTGAGCACGATGCCAAGTCGAAGCGACCCTCGGTCGTTCACTCGGATGGCTTCCAGGACAAGGCCGAGGGAGACGAGTTGATCGACTTCTCCAACGAAAATCAGCACCCGAATCTCAAGAACCGTACGGTCGCTGCCAAGAGCCACTGAGCTAGCGTCGACTCTGGCGTTCATAAAACAAACATAACTCTGCACCCTCTTCATCAGGGATCCACCCTCGCCCTGGCTCTGTCGAACTCTCTCTTCTTCTTGCTGTCCGCTAGAATAGCGTGCGCCAGCTTGATCTCCTGAAAACGAGCCTGGGCGTCTGTGGAGCGATTGCGATCCGGATATACTCTCGCGCCAGCTGAAGTGTGCGTGCAAAGAGTGATGAGTTGATACGATACGATCATCGCAACAACTTATCAGCCCAAATAGCTCACTCACCTTGTGATACGAGTGCTTGATTTCCAGCTCTGTCGCCGATGGCTCGAGACCAAGAGTCGCGTAGTAGTCAATGCTCACGTCAACTGCACTAGGAGGATCGAGCGGATGATCGAACGCCGGCCGCGGCTTGATCAGGGAATCGTTGGGCGGATCCGGCAAGGAGCTTTGGGGAGATTGACCCTCGGTGAAGGACACCCTTCTCCCATGGCCATCGCTGCTCCTACACGACCTTCTCCTGCATCCTCTTCCGTTCGCCTCTGGCCAATGCGAGGGCTGAGTCACCACCTGCAACTCGACATTCTGCTTGCAGCACATCGCCTCTGACACGTGCGCGATTAAGTCGTTCCACTTGCCCCCCGTCTTTCCTCGTTGAGGCCCCAGTGCGTTTCTCTCGTCCTTGACCGCCCGCAGCTGCTGCCTCGACACCTCTGAGGGCATGTCGAAATAGCACGCCGAGCCCTGATTGGGTGGTGGATACGGCAACTGCCTAGCCGCTTCCGCGAGAGTGACGTACCGATCAAAGTCCGCCCGCGCCTGCTCGCTCCATCCGATCTTCGTGTAGCACCGCGCCCGTCGCAGCAACGATCGAGAATACATGCTATGAATCTCGAGGGCGTGAGAGCACTCCGTAATAGCGTCGCCGTACCGCCCCATGGAGGAGAAGCACGCGGCGCGGTTCGAGTGGAGGACCGCGTGGAGCTTGCCTCCCGCGTCGTTCGACTTGGGCGCGGCCACGGGATAGCTCGACGCCTGCTTCAGAATAGATCCGTTCGTGCCCCCGTCGATGGCCAGGCATTCTCCGTAAAGCGTCACGGCGCGATCGTAGTAGCCATCCCGAAACAAAGCATCCGCCTCCTCCTTGAGCTTGATCGTACGATCGAGCCTGTCCCACTCTCCATCGAAGCGCTTGTTCGCTGCAAAAGTTTCGACATCATCGCCCTTGGACGCGGCGTCGAACTCTGCCAGGGCAGTGCCCGCGAGCACCGCCTCCTTGTATCGCTCCTCCAGCCGCAACGCGCGGAGGTAGTACGGCAGCAGCTCGTTGGGCAAGCGGAACGCAGCGTCCCTTGCAGCCTTGGGACTTAGCGTCCGTAGGTGTGTAAAACGCACTGGACCTTCTGCACGTGCAGCTCGACTGATGCGGGGGCGATCTCCAGGGCCTCGTCGAGGAGGGCTATCTCTTTCTTACGGCTCCCCGCGTCCAGTTTCGCCTGCAGCAATCGGAGCCGCTCCATTTCGGACTGCCCCTTCTGAGCCATAGCCAGCGTGTCCTTCACGAGCTCCACCGCCCTTTTGTGAGACCTGGACCTGTCACGCTCACTCTCCAGCAGGTCCTCCTCATCATCCAAGGCATTCTTGGACAGAGAAATGCAACCATCGAACGAGTTCGAGACACCGTCGAGGCATCCTCCCCGCAACAGCGAGTATCCCAGGATGCACTGCGCCCTGATTCGCAACACTGTATCATTTTCAGGATGTAACAAACTGTGCGACGGCGCCGCGTACGGATGTTTCCCGGCCGTCGTATCTCTCGAAAGCCTTTCGCAGTCCAACGCGTTCCGGGCATCCCTCGCCGCCGCCTCGAATGCACCCACTTCGTACAACGCCTCGGCGCGGTAGGCATATAGAGAACCTGCGACCTGTTGCGCCTGCTTGTCCGTACGAGGGTGATGCCCCGCCAGCGCTTGCGTGAACAGCCGTATCGCGAGGGCGTAGTTCCCAGACTCGAGGTGCTCCAGAGCCTCCGCCTGCGGTCCCCTCGAAGTGGGCTTGCCGTTCTTTCCATTCTTTCCACTTCTTGATGACGACGCCGACCGACAAGACGAGATAGACGAGGAATCCGAGAACTGCGTCTCATTCAGGTGTTTGTTGGCCGCCGGGACGGTGCGCGAGGTCTTGGACGTTCGAGACGACTTCGACGTCACGGACGATGGTGAGGCTACGGAAGCATGAGATGTGGAGGAGGATTGATGGGGCGATCGCCGCGACGAGATAGACGATACTTCCGCGGGGCTCGACGAGGAAAGGCCCGCCTCGGCTGACACCTTCCTCAGCCGCATGGCCAGCCCGTTCGATTCCTCGCTCTCCCTTGCAGAAGCTTGGGAGGACGAGGAGCGCCGAGAAGATACCGAGGCCCTCGAGGATACCGACGCCGCTGCGCCGCTCACGGATCCATCGGCGGACACCTCGCCAATGTATCCAGTGGAGTACATGATGTCCTTCAGCCCCGCATACTCAGCCGTGCCAGTTGTGCGGGAGGCCGCAGAGAGCTTTGATCGCGCTGGGGCGTTTGATTTGCAAGAGCGGGCCGAGGAAATCGACGCCGCCGAGGATACGTTGGCCACCGATGCCGACGCCATTGTTTGTGTCACTGCTTCTGTTGGGTGTGGCTAAGACCGACGAGGAGGACGCTGCGGCGGCTACTGAGCGAGGGCAGCAGGAGGTCGCGGTGAGCGCGAGGAGAGACGGCGCAGGTGAAACCGGAACAGCCCCCCGCGGCCGCCCTCAGCATTGCAAGTCACCGTTTCGGACAGTGCATCTGCACTTTGGACACAAAAATGTCAGTTCAGCAGGAAGAGTTGCAAGTCAGCAAATAAACCACCGCTCGCGGCGGCGCGGGAGCCAATGGAGAACGCCGGCGGCCAGGACCCCAGCCTCGCGGCAGTGAGCAGGGATAGCGCCGACGCGGAGGGCCCGCGGGTTGCCGCCGCCAACGGCTCGCCGCGGGACGGCGACCTCCTCGAAAGCGGCGTCCCGGTCGTTGCAACTGCATCTCGCACCAACGGCCACGCCCCCAACGGCGAGGCGGCCGAGGCGACGCGCCCCAGCAGTGTGTGGGCCGGCAGGGCGAGTGCCGCGGCGGCATCGGAGGGCGTATACGAGTCTCATTTCACGCTGCGCATCCCGACGTCAACTGTGCACTTTCGCGGCCACGTGTTGCGGGTGATAGACACCGACCAGGATCAGATCGTACTGCAGCAGCGCGTCCCTGGAGGTGTCAGCAAAGATTTCAATGGCGGCGACAGTGGCAAGGATGGGCGTAGAAAGGATGGCGATGGCAGGCCCGAGAAGGTCCTGGTGAAGCGTCTTTCTCCGGGCACCTACGCCAACCGCGCCCTCAAGATCGGGTACACACTCATCACCATCCTCTTCCTCGGCTTCCTCTTCGTCTTCTGCTTCCAAGTCCTCCTCTTTCTCTTCATCGCTCTGCCGGTCGACAGCGGGTACACGTCGGGCAACGCTGAGGTCGATTCACTGGCGATCATCGGCACGTTGCTGGCCTTCCCCGTTATGCTCTATGGAATGGCCAGCTTGATGGCCATGGGATCGGCGTTTGTCGTGGACACGTACAACGGCGCGGCGCTCTTTCGGTCCACCGTCGTGGAGATCCTGTACATGTTCGTCTTTCTCGTCGTACCGATATTGATGTTTGCTATCGGCCTTATGTTGAAGATCGAGGAGCCATGGAGGCTGGCGGCCGGTGTGTGGGCGCTTACTGTCCTCATTACTTTTTGCGCGTGGGGGCTGGCTGTCACTATCAAGCAGATCAAGGCGTGTCTCTGGCTGGTGGAGCGGAATTTTTGCAACGAAGACGACTCCTCGGAGGAGGCAGAGCGGGTGATGCGGGCGGACAGCGACCTCTTGCATCTGGGGCAGGGAGGGCAACGGAGAGATCAGTGGGGGAAGTTGGGGACGATCGCAAAGAAGGCCGTGCTGGTCTCGCAGACGGCGCGGTATGCTGGCAAAAAGAAAGTGAGGTACAACGTCGTGACGGGGAGCGAGAGTGCATCGAGCCTCGAAGGGGAGGCGCAGGAGACCTCCATTGGTCTTTACAGCCGCTTGACTGCAATTGCAGGCTTTGCATTTTATACGCTCGATCCGCCCGAGCGCATCTACAGCTCAGAGGAAGTGCGAGACATTCAGCCATTCATGACCACGAACAACTTTTCCATGCAACAAATGTGGTGCTCTGGCGGTAGTCGGCGTCACAACGTCGTTGTTGCAAGGGGTCCGTCCGCGCTGACTCCGGACCAGATCAAGTATTCGGTTTTGTGCACGATGACGAGCGGGGCGCTGTTCTCGCTACTATTCGTCGGGGCGCTGGTATGGTTGGAAATGGGTCTAGGGATCCTCATCGCCACAATCGTCATCCTAATTGTATGCTGCATCTATCCAATGTTCAGAAATGCATCGGAGACGTACAAACTGTACGGTGGCGTTAACGATTCGGTGGCCGGTGCGGATGACGACGCCGAAGCGAATATTTTCCAGGTCTGGGAGGCCTTCCGCATCACCGAGCCGAAGCTGTGGTACTGCTACGCCCGCATTCTCATCGAAGTGGTCTTCCTTTTCCTGTGGCCGTTCATCAACCTGCTGGTGACGCACAATTATCCGGTGGCTGCGATCTTCTTTGTTCTCGGCGGTTTCACCTTCCTGTGGCGCTACTTTGATGCCAATGCCGCGTTGTCGGAGCTTGGCTCCATCTCGGATGTGGCAGACGAAACGGTATCGCACCAGGCAATGTATCGAATGAGTGAGGCCATCGGCAGAATCATCACGAGTTCCGGTCGACGCTGGTGGTCGTGGATATTCTCCATCTTTTTCGTCGCGATTCTCGTCCTCTTTCTGGCGTCGCAACACTCTACAGACTATGTTCAGCCGCAGGAGCGGGGGCCCCGCCCTCCCATACTGCTTGTGGAAGACTTCTATTACCCGCCGCAGCCAGATACGCTGGCCTATCCAACATGCAAGCTCGCCAAAGGCTTTGAGTTTCCGGATGAAACCACCTCCGACCTCGCGGACTATTCTTTCTTGAGTGCAATGGCATACGAAACGAGCGAAGTCACCAGTTACACTCTGACGAAGTGGTTCGGGCCGGATGCCGTGGTTGACGAGGAAGAGTTTGTTGCTCAGTTCCGCGAGGATTCGGGCACCACCGCCATTCCAGTATTCTTCAAGCTCTTCAGCATCCCGGCCTTCCCTGGCTACGCGGTGATGAGCATTCGAGGGAGGTGAGATCTCTTTATCTCACTCTGAACTGTTCTTTTGATGGTGTATTCTCATGCGTTGCATATCTTGTACCCGCAGTGAAACCATGTTTGATTGGCTCGTGAACATGCAACTCTGGAGTGCGGCTGGTCTTGCCCAGGCCGTGAAGTGGCTCACTCCATTTGGTTGGGTGTGGAATCCGATCCTGCCGGACCTCGTCACCATTGTCAACAAAGTCCAGTCCGATGCCATTGCGAGTGTCGCCTATTACAAAGTCACTTCCATGTTCGTTGACTGGGTGCTGGGAGGGTACGGCGGTGGGCAGTTCTCCGACATTCATGTCACTGGAGCATCTCTTGGAGGCGGACTTGCAATCATCACCGGAGCTCAGACGGATGCATACGCTGTTGCTATTTCCGGGCTGGGCGCTGTCCTATCGAGAGATACGTTGGATCCGCCGGTTGAGTTGGACAGGTTGAACTCGCAGACCTTCAATTTCATCCCCGAACGCGATTACATCGCTAGAATTGGAGGCAGGAGCCAGCTATTGTGAGCATCGATCAAGTGCAACTTCTTTCTTTCGTACTTCGCTTCACTCACCTGCACGTGCCCTTCTTCTCCTCCTCAGTCAAAACGGCCAATGCATTGCCCCAACGAATAGTCTGTTTGGATGCCATTCCATGTGGAGGTCCGTTTGTGAGATAAACTACCGATGCGGGTCGATGGGGCGTCCCGTGCCGTGCCGATGTGTTTGGTCAATGGGATATCCCGAGCCTGTCCAGAATGGCACTCGTTCGTTCGAGGAGGCTTGCAACCAGGAGAATGCGACTTGGTATGAGTTGGGATTCGGTGGATAGAGTGTAGGGCGATGATAGATTATTGTGCCTTATTCCGACGAAGTGATGCCTCTCGAATCCGTACTTCTGCCCGAATCGAGTCAATTAAGTTGCGGCTGAAAGAAACGGAAGTGCTTTTCTCTCCAAATCCAACCTTCCCCCGAGATGTGCACCCTTCTTCAACAGATTTGCAGAAAGATGCCCCCTCTCAGATTACCATTCTTCAACAGTCCTCATTTCTCCTCCGTGTACATACCCAACCTAAGTTTGTTGATTGCCCTCTTAGAACTGCTCTCCGGCACCAACGCCAAGGAGGCTATCCAGCTTGGACAGAGCGTTCGAGAAACGCTCGCACTTTCCCTCGTCATCGTCCAAAAGGCATTCCTCCAAGAGTCCGGCAGCCGTGCCCTCCTGGTTGCCCTCGATGGTGCGATCGATCCACACTGCAATTAGTTATTGAGAGGGAATATTGTGAGGTGAGCATGGAAGAAGTGTGGCACTCAATTTCGCTCACAAGACGTGCATGGTGCATCAGCATCTCGCATCACCAGAGGATCCCCCTCGGCGAAGGCACCAGCACACCCGGTTAGATAGACGCACCATTGGCAAAGTGCTGCGTTTCCTCGCCGAACGCGGACGCCGCATCCCGCACGCCGGCAATGGCCGCCTCCAACTCCGGCGTCATCGTCGGCTTGGCCATTGACAGGGGGCCCGCCCGCATCGGCGCGGCGGCCGGGGGCACGAACGCCGACGAGGACGACGCCGAGAGGGCGACGGCGACCAGGGAGAGGACGGACTTCATCGTGGCGAGGGCGAGGGGGGTTGCAATTCAGTGCGAGGAGTGGATTGTGAGTTGTGAGAGCGCGGTGGCTGGGCGGGCGGAGCGAAGCGGAGAGGGACGCCGACAAAAGCAAGCGTCAAAACTGAGAGCACTGACGTGTTGTTTTTCAGGCCTTTTGGACGGACGGAAGGAAGTAGGCATTCACCTTCGCACTTGAAGTTCGTTAATTAAGATCGCGAGCCGGCCGGCCTGTGACATCTGAAACGCCCGAAATCCAGTGCTTCACTCACCTCCCGCCAAGGTGTCGTGCGTGAAAGAGATTCGAGAGAGAAGCGCCCCCACTTCCACGCTCACAAAAACCACGGAGCTCAAAGCAACACCCACAACGATGATGAACCCCACCACCATGGCGCAACCGAGCGAGGTCTCATGCGGCCGCCCGAGGGGCATGTCGGCGGAGGACGAGGCGATGTTCAACGCGGGGCGGCCATTCGAGGATGTGAGTGCGAACGAGAAGCGCGGCGGCGTGCGGTATCCTGTGCTTGTCTTGCGTGTTCCCCGTCTCGTGAATCTGCTTGTTGTCGTGGGTGCAGTGCAAACGATACTTAGGACAGGCGGCCCGCCCAGCCGCTGGGTGGGCGGCAGATGGCGCTGAGGCACACATATGGTTCAACTTTGCGGGCTATCCCCGACCTCCGCCGGAGGTCGCGCAAGATTCGCCTGTGCAGCACCTTGAACGAAGAGGGCTCCAGCCTAACTCTTCTCCGGCGGTCGTGCAGCCACTTTCTATTATGCCGCGTGTTCATCCACTCATCTAACTCCCTCTCTTCTCCGATATCTCCCGCAGGCGCCCAAAGCAACAAACACGCCGAAATCTACCCCGCCGACCACCCCGGCTAAATCTCCCGAACAGGAAACGACGCCCCTGCGGCCAATCTCCATGCCGGAACCGTTCAAAATCTAGATGATGAGCTTGAAGAGATGGGCGGAGGTGCACATATCGGAGCGATTTTGTTAGGAAGCAGCAACTCGGTGTTAGGCAGAGCGTGGAGATTGGGGTGCGACGAGACATTTTGTGATCAGACGAACCCAACGCGGACGAACTGGATGCATACAATTCATATGCACACCTTTACCCCTAGAATGGGGGAACTATCTGTTGGCGCAATGGGCAACTTGAAAGGTGGAATGGTGCCTAAAACGAGGAAGATAGCGCCATTTATACTGCGTTTCTTTGCAACGTCTCAGAAAGCACAACACACTGGCTCCTCCTCTCAGCCTATCTACCTACTGTTCCCTACACTTCTACTTTCTAAATCACATTCGCTCTTGCTGCCACAACATTGAGACCGCAGCTTAGAACCCTCTTGGAGATGATACAATCCTTCTCATAAATGTCGGGTCTCCGGCTCATCCACAGCAAACACAAGTCTCTACTCTCTAAGCCAACGCGTAGTCGCAACATCGATCGATGTCATCGCCGCCCCGGCAGCAGATCTCCCAGAAGCACAGCCACCCCAGCAGGTTGGATCCCCCGCCTCGCCCGCAGCAGCACAGCGAGCACAGGCAGCAGCCGAGCCATCCGAAGAAGGAGAGGAAGAGGATCATGATCAGCCACTCGGAGGCTTCCCATTCTTCGGGATTCTTTCTCGCCATCTCCTGGAGCATGTCCTCGAGGTCGAGGCGCCGGTGCATTGATCCTCGCAATTGATACGGTGCATCGGGGTCTCCGGCAACCTCATGTATTGTGTTTGTTTCCAAAAGAGTGTACTCATATGCCTCCTCTGCTGCATCGATTGCATATTTCTGAGCCATTATCGCAGCGTCGTTATCGCCACCGCCACCCCCGATGGCACGAGCGAAGCCCGAAGCCGCCCTCTCCGCCCTCTCCACCTTCCCATCCACAAGATACCGAGCTTCCGCATTGTTCCCTGCCGCGGCGGGCGAAGGCGCCAGGGTGCTCAGCAGCGCCAGCAGCACCAATACGCCGCGCATCCGGGAGGCGGCCATCGCCGTCGCTCTGCTCCTTCCTTTGACAACACGGCCGTAGCTCCAGGGCGAGCGCCTCCTTCTTTGCCGTTGAGGCTTTGTGTGAGTGTGAGATGAAGAGGGCCAGAGTTACCTACGACGTCCACAAAAATAAGGCGTATTGTACATAGGACTCTTGTGCCCAAACTTGCCAAAGCCAAAGCCACGGCGGTTGCCCTATCTAGCGCCTCACCAGCCCCACTGCACCATGGCGGGCGAATCCTCGGAGCCATCCGACGGTGCTGCAGCCGAGCCGGAGCATGCCCCAATCGCCGGCCCTTTGGCCTCGGGCACAACCCCCGCCCTCACCCTCGCCCGCTCCCTCGCCATGGAGCCCGACGCCCTCCTCG
>JALLAP010000121.1:0-18899 GCA_036939355.1 Thalassiosira profunda | reverse complement strand
AATGTTTCCGAGAGGAGCGGCAATGCACCCGAGATCACGCCCATATCGTATCCTGCAGATCAGAGGAGGAGTGCACAATTAGATCATAGATGCATGGCGACTGTGCAATCAAATGAGGTGTAGCAGAGGGCTACTCATGAACATTTCAACTTCAACGGTGCATGCACCGACGCACCGAATAGTATGCCGCCTACGGAAGCTGTGAGAATGGCTTGCAAGTAAAATAAATTCATGATTGCGGGCCACAGGGTCTGCCGACCGTCAAGAGGCCGCGGCGCAGGCCTGCATCGACCGAGCGAGGAGCTCGCCGGCAGGCTAGGGCGGGCGCCGCGGGCTGCTGCTTTGAACGGTTTGTTTTGGGGGGCGGGGGGCGGGTGAGGAGAAGGTCACGTGATCTTAACGGGTACCATATCGTCACGACAACACGAGCGAGAGGGGAGAGGTCTGAAGGGAAACAGCAACTGGTTGGCAAGAAAGCTTGCAACTTGTTATGAGAAGCGGCTGATCATTGATTCATTGCTAAGCGATCAGTCAAAAGTAGCCATGAGCACCTCGCTCTCAGGAACAGTCTCCGACGAGTACATTGGCAGGTAAACCTCTCCTCCGTCGTTCACCAAGTCCCTTCTTTGATGCGCTACCCACGGCTCGAACGGGCCCAACTTTACGACAGATCCCAGTATCGGGAAATAGCTTGTCCCGCTGAAGTAAATGTTCTTAAACTGGAAGATGGTCTCAAAAGAGTCGGCAAAGTCCAGCCTCTGCTGACGACCCCGGACCGATTGCTGGCCCTGGCTGCTGATTTTGTCGGTCAGATCCGGGTTCAGGAGGATCACCGGCCGGTCTCCCGCTGCATCCACCATTTCTGCAGTGTTTGTGTCATATGGAGTTGAGCAAAGATTGCAATTGTGCGCTTCTCAACACCGCATCCATGCACTCACCTGATAGTGGGCCGATAATGCTGCATTCCAGCCCGACCATGTTTTGAGGACAGATTACAATGAAAACGTCGTCGGGCGCTTCGCCGTCCACAACGTGATACTTTCCGACAAAGCCAAAGTTCACGTAGTCTCCAACCATCCCTTCATTCTCCTCTCCCTCCTCACTTTGCCAATCCATCCTTTGCAGCAAAGTGTGCACGCCATTCAACTGCTTTGGTACCCCAGTGAAGATACCAACTCCCATACTTCCCTGGACACAAACGCGGACTCGAAGATTTTGCTCGGCCAGTCGGATGGCAATGGCCCTGGCAAGCTCCAGTAGAGTCCCAATTCTGTAGCTGTCCATCGACGGATTCATTTCAGGAAACAGTGCAGTCATCTTCATTCGATTCGTCAGCTGCTTATTGGAACAGAGGATCGTTGCCTCGAGTGCAGCATCGGCTGCCATGTCGTAGAAGTACTGCCGCACATATCGATCTACGAGAATGCAAATGTTTCGTTGCGTGTGAGTTGTGAGCTATGGGAAGAATGTTGTGATGTATCGCTTTTTCACTGGGCTACCCGTCCTGTCACAGAGGAATGCATTCCCCTCCAGGAAAAGTGAATAAAGTGCCGATATACTTCCATCTCTGCCTGTGTCATTTGACACCCAGCATCGTCTCATTGGATAGAGATGTGTGGGCTCTACTAAGGCAGTTGCAGGACGAAGGACTCACTGTGTGGAACTTGATTGAGATAAAGATCGTCGTGCTGCACCGCCCAGTATCAAGCAATGGTATGAGCACGAAATGTGTTGATTTGCAAGATGAAGAGCACATAGCCTTACCAGTTTCCCCACCCCCTTCCCACCGAGCTGAACGCCCATCTGTACCATTTTGCCGGTCGCTCCGTATGCTTTCACGATGTTGCAAAGCCGGGCCATTCGCCTGCAAAAGTTGTCGATGGGAAGTTTGGACGCATGGTTCAATTGCAACGGATCAATCTGCGGCAGCGTCGAGACCTTCTTGGCCATTCCGGCCACTGGATCGGAGTCCAGAGACACGGACACGGATTTGTGTTTGGATTCCCCTCCCTCTTCGACGGTGGCGTCAATGAGAAGCGCATCGGACGTGATGCCCACGACCCTGGCATCGACAATGGAATACGAGCCTCCCTGCCACATGTTCTTTTTTACGGCGGTGGACCCCAGTTCCGAAAAGGCGCGCGTGAAAGGTATCAGCACATCGGATTTGTGATGCTCGTTGAGGTACGCTTTGCAGAACGCGAGCTGCTCCTCGTTCAGATATTCACCACTCGTGGTCCCCTCCACTTCGGTCGGCGCCGAGGTAGATCGGAGTGCATGCCTGCTGATGGCGCCAGCGCGCACAATCGTTGATGGCGTGTGGAACGCATCTGCCACACCGAACACGGTGCACATGCACATCAAAAGCGTCAGTCGCCGAGACAACGCCATCATTATATGCTCTGAGCCAAGCGGCGTGGGGCGCGGGCGGGCGGAACGAACGGGGAAATAGATGTCGGGAGGTTTGGGGCACACCTGAAATGACTTGAATAAAAGGTTAGGGTCTCCTTTCATAAATACAGATTATAAAGTTGGAACTGAACCCGAAAGATAGCAGCACATTTTCTTCTTTGGGTGGCATCGACATCACTTCTTCTCACTTCGCTCGACTGTCGTCGATGTCGAGCTTGCTTCATTTCACCGATCTGGTGCTGGTCAGCGATGCCCGTCGCCGCATCGATGAGGATCTCCACCCCGCAGCCTCTCTCTCCTCATCAAGGAAACCCGTAATACCTCGGGCGATGGCCAAAGGCAGCATGTCCGACGAGGAGGGGCGATGCCGCTTTGCCTGGCGTCCCAAACTCCTCGCCGTCTTTATCACAGCGGCCCTCGGCCTCTCCGTCATGTCTTCGCTGGATTGCAAATTCCAGTCGGTGGACCTCGCCTTCGTCCCGCAAAATTATTACAGCGACGAGGTGGGCATAGGCTTGATATCCTACACGGCTCCCGACGGGCGCTGCATGTCGTACGGAGAGGCACAGGCTGAAGGGGGTTTCTCCGACGGCGATGAGTACAAAGATTTGTTCATCAACAAAGACACCAGCTGGACGATATCGCGAGTGTTTGCCCTGGTCGGTATCATATTCGGGGGCATTGCATTTGTATCCATTGCGATAAATGTCTGCAGAAGCGAGCCCCATCTGGTTGATATACTGGCGTACTCGACAATCTGCGCATTCCTGTGTGAATGCTCCAAACTCGGTATCTTTTTAGGAATCGACATGTGCATTTCCGACGCGTATTGGTTTAACGAAGAAACGAATGAATATACTGGGTCGGTCGGATGCCAAGTCGACAGAGGAGCGTTTATGAGCATCGCGTCGTTGGTATGCTATTTCGTGTCGATGACAATGGCGGTTGGATTCGCCGCGAGGCCCAAGAAGGACGACGGCGCATACGATGACGCAAGCCTTCCCAGTTGGATGGAGAGCGAGAATGGTACCGGTGCCAAGGCGCAGGCACCGTCCCCAGTGAAAGATCGGCGCGAATCGAGCGCCTACGATTGGTCGCGGTCCAATCCGTCGACCATTCCATCCCAGCAGGAAGATTACGCTCTGGAGAGAGCGCCAAGTGACCAGCCGGCAGAGCGAGAAGAGGAGGAGGATGATTTCGATTTGGATTGGAAGCCAGAGCCCATACGGCCATATCGTCCTACGAGGGTTGCAGGCGAATGGAAGCCGGAGCCCATACGATCATATCGCCCAAAGAGGACCGCGCCTAAGAAAAAATACGACGATATGAGTGCTTTGACTTGGGATCCTGGCTACTAGCAGAGGAAGCAACTTTTGGGGACATCAACAATACCAATACAACTTCATCGAATGCATTTGCATATTTTCCGTAGCATCTTGTTTGCCGTGTAATAAAGAAACCAATTGAAATGTATCTTCTATCAACTCCCTGCATTCATAATCTTCACCGACACCGCCTCGCAGCAGTACGGACAACTCCCAAAGATACGGTCGAAGCTCACCCGCGCCGTTGGCAGGGAGTGCAGCCACTCGAACAGACACGTCTCGTGATAAGCCCGGTTGCAGCTAGGATTGCCACACTTTGCTTCCGGGAGAGGACCTTCCTCGCTTTCTTCTTCCGTGGGCAGACGGTGCATGTAGCAGATGCCACACTCCACAAGGAAGTCGCTCTTCTCCGTCGATTCCGACAGCGGAGAAGGCAGGGGCGCCCCGAACCACAGCTCGAGATTTTCGCGGACGCTTCGATCTTCCGACCAGCGGTTTTGATTCGATTGCTCATTGGCAGGAACCCCCTTGCTGGACTTTGCATCCGGTTTCCCCTCGTCCTCCTCGGAGACGAAGGTGGCAAACGACTTCCTCCAATCCACAACTTCTCCACCCACATCTTTTGTCGCATTCGCGGCAGCCGTCATCGTCGCCATCGTCACGCCCAAAAATCTCACCATGACTGGCACGCCCCTGGCATTCTCGGGATCCAACACGATGGCCATGCTCGCCCCTCCCTCCCACAGGGCAATTCGCCGCTCGACGCTGTCCCTCCTCGCAGGAAGGCTGGGCTCGAGAATCCACAGGTGCGCGTCCAGATCGTCGAGCTCGTCGAAGATGGGTTGGTACTTTGCCAGTGCCTCCTCGAACTGTGCGTGTATCCTCGGCAAGGTGGCGGCTTGGTTGGAATCGCCTCCGTCCTCCCACCACCTCTCCAAACGTATCTTGTCGTCCAGCACAAACTCCGAGGGCAGGTCGACCGTCATTATGATGTCCGGGTAGAGCTCTGCGTGCCACGTGTGGCTTCGTTTCTTTTCATCGAGACATGTTACCGACACGCGTGTCAGATCAGCGGGTTCATTCTGGTCGCTAGTATCAGCAGCAGCAGTGTCCTTCGAAAGGGAAATGTCCGTGACGTTGGGCAAAGACTGGATCGTTTGCAGTTGGTGCACCAGGGCCGAGTAGTAAGTGAGCGGCGGCGGCGCCAATGCAGAGCCAGATGCCCCCCGTTCCGCCGCCTTGCGCTTTCGATTCTGCCCGCTGCGATTCGCTTCTCCCCTCCGCAGCTGCTGTCCCACCGCCGACAGCAGCTCCTGCAGGATGGCCTCCGATCGACGGAGGAACGCCTCCTGCGCCCCGAACCAGGTGGACGGATCCACATCATTGTGGTTGTCGTCGCGCATTGCTCCATCGGAGGCATCCCCCAGTCGCTCCCTCAACTGGCCCTCCATGTCGCTGGTGATTTTGACCAGCTCGTGGACCGGGTGATCCTTTGGAAGAGAGCTGGTTGCATCGCCTTCATCGTCGCCGATGCCGTTGTTTGTTGGATGGGCGGCACGGAACAACTTGGGCATGAGCCAAATGCCATTCTCCCTGGACTCATCCCTTCCATCGCCGGCTCCTCCTATGGGAACCGCGCACAGCGTCGAGAGGTCGGGCGCCGCCAGCGCTGACGCGGCGGACTTCTTGCCATCTGCACCACCTCCCCGAGAAGATGCCGAGGTTGAGGCAGACGCCGCTGCGGCAGCGCCATCGCTTTCCACCGCGCGGCGACGGCTCCGCAGCCGGAGGAGGCAGCGGTGCCGCGGCGAGTGGAGGGTGCACTCGAGCCGCGCCGGGGAGACGTAGGTGAGGATGGCCTCCATGTCCATTGTCCATTGAGTATTGTGGTTGCGCAGACGGGACGGATAGACATACATACGCCAGCGCCCGCCGCCGCCCGCCCACGCCACGCGCCACGCCTGCTCTCTCCTCCTAACGCCCGCCGCCGCTAGCTGGTCCCCTCGCCGCCCCGCCCACTGACCCGCTTTCCAACCAGCACGCCCTGCTGCTGGCAAACGGAATTTCTTGTTGCTAGGATGTCGGCGGTGGTGGTTCACACTCGACGCCTCGGCAGAGCACATAATATCGGACGCTGCCATCAACATCAGCCCAGTTTGCGTCAACATCGACGGAGGTCTGGCTTCCCCGCAGCTCCTCTGCTTTTGCAACCTTCCACTATAACGCGGTGTGCATCGACTGTAAGGCAAGAGTTGCAATTGCAACCGTCCGCCATATCCTTCTTGACTGATGTGGAAGGTGATGGGGCCTACTTCGATAGATTCGTCCGCAACTCCAAGCTGTTGGAGTTTCGATCGACAACTCCATCCTACGGACGCGGCGGTGCATCCAATAGCAGGTTTCAATGGAATATGGGGGAATGGGACGAAGGCTTCTTCCCATACGACAAGGAGGTTGTGTTCAGAGATAGTGGCGATGACAACTCGATGCTCGTGTACGGGGGTGACGTTTGGGATAAGGGCGGGGCCGATCTTTACGTGCTGCGGCAATTGCTTTCGCTGCAAAGGAGGTATCCCAATCGAGTGCATTTTCTGATGGGAAATAGAGACATCAACAAAATGAGGATTGTGGACGAGCTGGGAGTGGGACACGATGCTGACGAGATCCGATTGCCGCGTCATGACGGAGTGTACTGGCTGAATAGAAGGCTGCGCGAGGGTCTGCCTCCAGATATTGACAACCGGGTCCCGAGCGAGAACGCAGCGGAGAGATTGAAGTGGATTCTCCGTCGCACAATGGGGAGCGTCGATGCATTTGAGTTGCGTCGAAAGGAGCTGGCAAGAGAGCGCATTGCAATTGCAAATGGGATGCCAGTATCCCCAACTGACGGAGATGCAGAGGGCGTCTCGGTGACGGATGAGGAAGTGGCGTGGTCATACATCCGCTCTTGCAACCCAGCCTCTGGTATCATGAGCCAATGTGAGTGGCAATTGAAATTCAACGTGCAATGTCTCCTCCGTCGTTCCTCACAGCCAGTTTGCTGCAAAGACCTCGCTCGGGCCAAGCTGTCCATTCGCTTTGGGCCGGTGTTATATCTGCATGGAGCTCTTCCCTTGGTAACAAGCGATGATGAATCATCACTTAGCTATCCTGCTCCATGGAGGAAGCCAAACAACGACGATGCAACAAAAACAACCTGCGCTTCATTGACTGAATGGATCGCTGATTTGAATGCATTCGCTTCTGATCAAGTGCTGGGTTGGAGAGAATACCACAAATACTGCCAAGGATATCCATCGCAGGATTGCTTGTGTGAGGTGTGGGCAACAGAAGGAGGCTATGCCAACACGACGCTAGCCGGAGAAATGTTTGGAGCCTTGATGCAATACAGCATGAACACGCTGCCCGATCGAACAAGAACAAACTCTTGCGTATATAACTCGTGGATGAAGAATGGATTGCCACGAGAGGACCTGTTCGGCAGCGACGAGGCTAGGGAGAAGCTGCGCCAATTGTTCCAGCGGGAAGGGCTGCAGGTCATCATCTCGGGCCATCAGCCTGTTGGAGACGCACCCTGGCCAATACAATTGGCGAGAGATGGCGAAGCCAAAACGCTATGGATCATACCATCAGACACTAGCTTCTCGGGAGATACGAAGTTTGTCACTCTCGATGGCTTTGATTGCAAAGAGAGTGCTAGCCTTGGTCGAGGGTCTGCAACGAGTGGGCGTGGAGAGGTCGCTGTTAGGTGAGTGGCCAGCTGCAAAGATTTCTTCGTCATTTCGGTGCAATTGCTTCTCAGTCTGCTCTTTGTCCGTGGCTCTCAGTGAGACGCTGGTCCAATTTGGCCAAACAACTGGGCATGTGGAATCTGTAACAATGCACGGCGTCCTAAGCGATGGCACACGGTACGAAAGCAATAACATCATGAATGCTGGTGATGAGATCAACCAACGCATCGGGTTTAAGATTGGACGCGCCGAGTTTAGACCTGATGTGTCAGAAGACGCAAAAGAGGGCACTTTCTGGGTGAAAGGGAAAGTTGGCGACGATTTGCTGGTATCCAGTGGTGAAGGATTCAATGTGAGGAATGCTTACATCAAGGCCTCCTAGACTTTGTTCTACGTTTGGCCCAGAGAGAAAATAGGTATCCGCCCGCACCTCTGAATGAGCTCAGCGGCACTCTCTTGTGGCAAAGGAACTACCGCATCAAGCTTTTCTGAACACAGTCCTTGCAGCGCCCAATTCCGGCGCCCTTTCTCCATTGGTTGGGCGAAAAATCGGCGTGCGTCTTGCTGGTGCCACATCCAGCACATGCCTTTGTCTGAAGAGAGGAGGCGACGGAGCCAGACTGCCATTGAATGCACGTTGAGACACATTGAGTGCATCTCCCTGTCCCCACGCGACGTTTCCATTGAGAGGCGGTGAAGTCTCCCTGAGGTTTCGATTGGCCGCACTCGGCACACGCTTTGCGGTGCGCAGAGGTGCTCATGGCAGACATTTGTTGGCTGCGACTCTCTTCTGCCGCCGTTGCATCGTTTGGCGTGGAGCACGCGGTGCACTTTCCTGGAGCTTCTTTCCATTGCGAAGCCGAGAAAGCGTCACTCGGCTTGAAATGGTTGCACGCCGAGCATCGCTTACAAACAGTGCCAGGTAGACTGAATGTGAGAGCCTCTTTCTCGCTGGTGGGTCCAACCGGAGTGGATGCAGACGAATCTCCATCTTTGCGTCCCTCAGTATTGACATTGTCGTGGCTCTTGCCTCCCAGCGACGTGCTTTCGGTGACTAAATCTTCCTGATCAGTGGCCGGTACGGGCGTGCCGCTCTCTGCTTCGCTGCCTTCCAAACAAGGGCTCTCAGGGGAACCATCCTGTTTGGTCAAATCAGAGGGTGTACTGTGTGACGCAGAAGTCGCTGTCACTTCTGCTCCCACGACAGTGATAGGAGTTTCCTTGTCGTCGTCAGAATCTCCCTCGGGAGAGATTTCCTGGACTGTTGGCATCCTATCGATTGGCTCGCTTTCCTCCTGTGGCGGCGCCTGATCCTCGAACGTACCGCCAATGGTGGAGACATCCGTGGAATCGTTGCTGTCGTATTCGAGCTCTTCTACGGGGCATTTCGCTTCCGGTACGTCGTTCGCCGGAGGAGCAACAGGGCGCATTTTGTCCAGCAGGTCGAGCTTCATCTGGCGAAGGTCAGCGTCGTCGAGCTCTGGACATTTCTCTTTCAGCCTCCGCAGATGTTTGTTCGCCTTCGACTCCTGGCGCTCAAACCCTTCTACTCTCTCGCTGTACAAACACCACAGTCTCGCCAGAGCTGGTACCGGGTCTTTGTGCTCGTTTGCAGTTTCAACAAGGATTCTATACCCTTGCGTCAAATCACGCTGCACGCCCCGCCCAGCTATGAGGCAATCGGCTTTCCTGGAAGACCCAAGCCCACTGCCCTTCTCTGAAGCCAAGCTGAACAATTTATACCCTTCTTTCTCGTCCCTCTCGGTGCCATCGCCTTCCATGTAAAGCTCTCCTAGCTCTACCATGCCATCAACGTCTCCCGATTCGGCGTTCGCCTTGAGGCGCGAAAACTTCCTCCTCTGAAGCTCTTCGGGCCATCCACCAATATATTTTTCGTCGACGCTGCCGCTGGACACCAAGAGCTCGATGACCTCCTTGATTTGGGGTGAAGGAAGGACATTGCGATGGTCTGCAATGTCGTTTCTCTCGTATATGAACCCGTCACTTGCTACAACTGGATCGAGCGGGAGCGTTTTGCTTATTCGGCAGAGCAGCTTGGCGGCTATTGCGTTAGGATCCATTGCGGCCGACTCTGCAGAAATGGCTGTGAGATTATGAGTTGAGCGTCTGTTCGCCCCTTTGCGTGAAAATTTCAGGGAGCCGGCGAGTTTAGCGTGAACTTGCCGCTGCAAATCAATCATGCCAAAGAGGGTGGATCCATCTACTGCCGTGGTTGCCTTGAAACTTTCATCGGTGACGAATATAAGGAGCTCATCTCGCCGATGACTGGCAGGCCGATGGGGATGGCAACGATGCGCTCGCTCGCGATCGAACAGACAATCCGAGAAATAACAGCCTGTGATGGGATAGAAGGCGACATGCTCGGCAAATGGGCCGGCAACGGGCCACGCAAATCATCTGTGGAGGATCTCATCGCCGCTACAAAAAAGAATGCCCGGCAAGGAGACGTCGAAAGCATGGTGGCACTTGCAAAGTGGTACATCTTTGAGGGACAAGATGGAGCGAAGGGATACAATTGGTGCAAACAGGCCGCCGATCAAGGTGATGGCATGGGAAAGGCTTACTTGGGCTACTGTCTCGTCGCAGGAATCGGCTGCGAGAGCGATTGGGAGGATGGATATGAGGCCCTTGTCGATGTGGCCAATCAGGGGGCAAATGCCGAGGCGAAAGGTATGTATTCTTCGTTTGCAGTTCTTCTACGCAATGCAATCAAGGGCTTCCAACTTACCTGCTGCCAAAGACTTTGCCGCTTACACGCTTGGCTGTTGCTACAAAAGAGGAGTGCACGGCTTCAAGCTCGATGAGATGAAAAGCGAACGGTGGTTGGACAGAGTGACATCCAGGCCAACGCACAACATGCTTGAGCTTGAGCTCGCCAGTGTCGAGAAGGAACCGGGGCAAACGCCACTTGTTGAGCCTGGGCCAATAGGAGGATCGCAGCTGCTCTTCCTGGATGGACACTCCCCGATTACAGGACAAAGCCTGGAGGCAGACGCCTGCTCTTATGGCACTGCAACCACAGCGTCGCTCTCTCACTACTCGTCTTCGGCGGCTTCCACCTCAATACAACAATCATCATGCAAACGATGCTCGAGAGTCATCAATGATTCGTCGTCAATGAGTTCGCTGTGCTTAGAGTGCAGAGCAGTTGGCGGAAAGTGAAGTGGCTACGAGTTTACTTGACTCGCCTGCTGTCGACGTTCCTCGGCGAGCGCTGGATCAAAGCGTGCTAGTTGGCGTGCTCCTATCTGGTGAGCTCTTCCTTTCTCTCTCTTGACGTCTCTTTGTTTCGCTTTCATTCTGTTACTCTCGCTCACTCCAAATCACTTCGTTGCATTCCTTGTTCCGCCAGCACTTCGCTCAGAGCCGATTCGATGACGTTCGCCAGCTCCTGGGCGCTCTGCCGGCTGTCGCGGGCAGACCGAGAGTCCCGCCGGAGGTTCTGGAATTTGGTTTTGAACTCGTCGTCGATCGCCTTGGTGTCGGCCGACTTGCGCTCGCCTCGTATTTGAGGAGCCTGGAGGTTGTGGGGCCGCTGGACGTCCAGCCGGTCGTATTCGTCGCCGTGGAGCTTGGCGAGGCCGACCTTGTATGACTCTTCATCTTGGGCCATTTGCAGCCTCGCGACGAGATAGCTCGAGTACTCGGCCCACTCGACGTTCTTCCGGACGAGATCTTTGCCATCGTCTGTCTTCTCTGCGCTGGATTGCACGGCCAGCGTGGCCTTCTCCTCGAGCGCCTCGAGATCGATGCCGCAATCTGCTTTGTTGACGAAGAAGGTATTGAGCACTGCCTTCGTTTCCGAGTGCTGGACCTGCATGGAAATGACGCGCAGATCGCTGCAGTACCGCAGCTCGATGTCCACGCTGACGGAGAGCTTCCAGAAGAGCTTGGAGGTGGCGTGAACGACAGGACCCGGCGGGTAGACCATGTCTTTGACATCGAACCGCGGGCTGCCGGATCCGTCAGATGCATCGTCTGCAGCCGCGGCCTTCTCGAGCCGCTGGCGTTCGGCCTTCCAGGCCACGCTCGAGATCTCGTGCAGGCAGTACTGCTCAAACTCGCTCAAAGATATCAAGCCATCGCCGTTCAAGTCGAATCGATGAATGAGGTCCTCCAGCTTGTCGGCGTCCTGCCACTGGTAGCCCAGTTTGCCAAGCCCGTCCTTGAACGCTTGCGCAGACACACAATTCTTAGAGTCGATTTGCCCATCAGCATCGCTGGCCTCGGGCCGGAAGAAGCTGAAAATCTTCTCGGCGCTGACACCACTCTCTTTGACGCTGGCGAGGCATTCTTTCAGTCGGTCCTCGGCCGACTTGCACTGCGGGCCGGTGTTACCGCTATCTTTCAGCGCCAACTCTTGCACTGTTTTGGCGATGATGTCGCGTATTTGGTCCGATTGAGCAAGAGAAGAGCTTCGGCGCCGTCGCTCGTTACGCTTTTGGTACAGCCGGAGGTCCTGCTTTAAGTCCTTGTTGACAGTGTCAGGCGCTGGATCGTGACTGCGCTCGCCCTCGATGATGGCCATCCCTTGGAAGCTGCACCGCTCATGCCGAGGAGTGCTGGAGCCGCTGGATGACATGATGATGATTGCTCTATGAAACAGTATTGGCTTAGTTCTATGTGTATGGTGCCAATCAGCTTGGGTGGCTGGCGATGGCGTCGGCAGACGCGCGAGGGTGCCAGAAGGCAGGGTCGTTGGCGTCAGCAGACGCAGGGTGCCAGAAGACACCAAGCTCGCTGGGCGGAAGCAAGGTGTCAAGCGGTTAGGTTTTCGGTGCAATTTTTTGGATGATACAAATATGATTGCTCATACTGATAATTGGTGAATTGCTATTGTTCAACTGCGTCCTTTGGTGGTATTCGACTGCTGCCACTCTAGCCTCGCTCATTCACCCTACTTCTGCTGAGCGTGTTGTTGTGACATTGTGTACAGTGTTTATATTACAGACAAAGGTACGTGAACGTGCTCTGGTGGCATGATTCACATCCGACCACTGAGACAGAAAAGGATACCACGCCTCTTCTATTGCGTCCATCACTCCGCATTCGTTCTTTCCAAACACATTCTATAGAGCCATTGTCGTCTCACGGAGCAAGTCCACCGTCCTGAAACTTCTTCGTCTTTCGAAAGGTGAACGTCGGGCTGTACTCCCGTCCGGCCGCGGCGTCCCGAAACTGCTTCCACTTCAGCACGCCGCTGATCTGCTCGTCCATCTTCACCGCCCGTTGAATGATCTCTAGGCTCTTCGCCGAGTGGCCATTCTTCATCTCGAACAGCGCGTACGCCTGGAGGACCTTTGCGGAGCACGCGCACTTGTCCGCCTCCTCCTCCTCTTCCGCCTCCACCAACGCCACGCGGCGGAAGAACGCCAAAAACACTGCGCGGGTCGCCTTGACGTCGCCCGTGCGCTGCAGGTGCAATGCCAGCAAGAGCGTCGAGACGGCGAGTTTGGTGTGATCGCAGTTGTCGTCCTCGGTCGTGAGCTCGTCGATGATGCGCCGGTAGATCTTCTCCGCGACGTCCCACCGGCCCCCCTTGATAAGGTGGCGGGCGTAAAAGTGCTTGGTCGCGAGGCCGACAAACTCCTCGTCGTGCACAGCCACCACGTTCTCTTTGGCCATCAGGGGAACCTCCGAAATGGAAGACACGGCGGTGGTCGAATCCATCTGCGTCGTGGGCAGCTGCGATGCCGCACCGGCGTTCTTCCGCATGACGGTGGAGTAGTATTGCACCGATTGCTGGATCCACTCGCTCTTGCGCTGGGAGAGGCCGGAGCGGTTGCCGGTGGCGAACGCATTGGCAGTGGGACAGAACAGGAGCGTCGACGACAAGAGCAATGCGGCCGACCAGTAGAGGATGAGCGCCGATTTGAGCCGTCTCCGGCCCCGAACGATCGTTCGCTGATTGGCGGCATCCTCGGATTGCATGTCGGGGCAGGGTCCAGTCGGGTCTGATTGCAACGATCGCTCCTCGGCGAGGGCCGGTGGTGTTGATTGAAATGCGCACATCTTGTGTTCTGAATGGCGTCCTGAGTTGCTGATCTGCGCCGATGAAAATTATGAGGCCGCCCAAGTCAAAGGGAATGAGGCTAGCAATGCCGACGGCGCCGACCAATTGCAATTTATGCCGTGCCAATGCCGCGGCCAGGATGCCGCTGGTCAAAGGGCGTGTCAAGCGCGACGAGGGCGCCTGCCGAAAGAACACAGAACAGCTGAAAATTCCGGATTCGGCTGCCCGCAAAGCCAAAAGCTCGTGCTGCGAAGTATCTTGCGACGTTGGACAAGCGCCCCTTTCGCAAAAGCACGCTTGGACGCGTGCCCCAAACGTTGCTCCCTCCGTTCCGCAAAAAGTCGGCCTCAACTCACATCGGCGAGTGTGCTTTCTCGTAACCAAAGATACCTTTCGCGTGGGAATCGAACTTGATTCAGGGCGATTTCCGACCGCCTTCGCCGATCTGCGCACTCCGCGAGGTGCATGTGAGCGAGAGGCACCCCGCTTCCTCGCCAAGGTCGCAAGTTCGAGAAGAGGGCCGCCGCATTTGGCAACCCAACGCTGGAAACGATCGAGCCGTTGCACGATTGTGGCTTTCAAAACCCGAAGGCCATCGAGCCAATTGCAACATTCGAAGGTGCACAAGACGTGCACAACACTGGCGCACTTGCAATCGATATCGGCAGAGCAGCTCGGAAATAGAACACCGCCATCCCCGACAGAATACCCATGGCGGAAGTCAACATGGAAGGCGCGAGCGCGGACCATCCCGCCGCCATGAGCGGCGGGCCGCCCCCGCCCTCCATCAGCCACAGCGGGAGCGGCCATCCCTCGCCGGGACATCCCTCGCCGCCCTACCTCGCGGCCCGGCCTGCCAAGCACCCCGCCCCGCACGGCCACTACCAGCACCCGGGAGGCTACTACGGCGGCCACGGAGGTGCCCCTGCTGGCTACCACGCCCCGCCCGAGTCGCGCTATCCCCCCTCCACCGCGCGGCACGACGAGTACCAGCGGCACCCGCCCCCGCCCGCCCACGGGTATCCCCACGGCTACCACCACACCGCTGGCCCTCCCTCGGGAGCCGCCGCGGTCATCAAGCCCCACCCCGCCGACCGGTTCGGCAAGACCATTACCGTGTCCGGCCGGTCTGACATTCACGATCCTCCCGCCGGGGCTCCGCACGCGCCGGCGACCGTCCACTCTCCCCGGGGCGCCCACGGAGCGCCCGTGGCGCACTTCTCGCCGAGCCGCGGGGGCGCCTTCCGGCCCTACCTCAAGCCCGATGCCACTGCCGCGAGCAGCGGGCGGCGGCCGCCCGAGATTGTCGAGGGGGGATCGAGCGAGTTGGAGACCGACGAGGAGGTCCGGGCGGCCACCGAGAAGGGCGGCGATGGCACGGACGAGGAGAGCAAGGAGGGCTCCAAGGAGGGAACGAAGGAGGCCGGCGGGGAAGACGGAGCGCAGGACCGGGGCATGAAGTCCGTGACCCACAGCTCCTCCATGGACACCTCCGAGCCCAAGGAGGCCCACGCCGGCAAGGAGGCTGCGGCCGCTGCCAGGGGAGAGGGCAAGGGCGAGTTCGAGCGGCTCAAGCCCGCCCCCATCTCCACCAAGCGCCCCCGCTCCCGCAACGGTCCGGAGGCGAGTGTCGACGACGACACCCCCAAGCACGTGAACGTCCGCCCCGCGGGGTTCCAGTACCCGACGAAGCGGTCCAAGCTCTCCGACGAGAGTCGGTACGCTCCCCCTCCCAGTGGTTACGAAGAAGGCAGGCAGGACCACAGCCACGGACGCCAGCTCTCGAAGGCCCCGAGCGCGCACAGCCTCGAGATACGGGACAGCTGGCTCCACCCCGGCGAGAAGACGCCGACCGAGTACCCGGAGCCGGCGAGCTACCTCCCGACCGGGAGCATGAGCTGGGAGGTCCCCGCGGGGACGCTCAGTGCCATCGGGAGCACGTTGAGCTTTGGCAATGCCGCTGGAGGTGGCGGTGGGGTTAGTGGGCAAGGACCGGGAGGGTTCCTGGCCCCGCGCCCCAGCGCGCACAGCAAGCTGTTCGAGCCCCCGCCCCTCGCGGCGCCCCGCGGGGGGAGGGAGGAGCGCACCCTCGAGGCCCGGGGGGCTCCGGCCGGTGCCGCTGCGAGGGAGGGCGCCCGGGACAAGTACGCCCCGGCGACGGTGCACGATCCGCGCCGCGCCCATCAATACCACCAGGAGCGCCGCGATCCTTATGGTGACGCGCGGTACGGGGGGTGCGAGCGCCGCGACGCGTACGAGAGCCCCGGACGGCACGGCCATGAACACGGAAGCGAGTACCCCCAGCCGTGGACGTCGCCCCCGCGGTCCCACGCGCCGCCCCTGCCGCCCCTGCACGACACCTCCCACCACGCCCTGGGCACGCCGGGGGGCCTGTCGTTGGGCGCGGGGAGCTTCGAGTCCAAGGGCTCCTTTCGCAGTTTGGAGGAGCCCATGGACTTACTGTGCCGGGCGAGCTTCAGCTGGGAGACGGGACTGCCGGGGGCGGCCCCGAGCGGCTACGGGCATCCCCCGGGCGGCCCCGGCGGGCATCAACGCCAGCCGAGTGGTCCTCACGGAGGGTACGCCGGCTACGGACCGCCACTGCCCGCCCCGTCCGGCTACCACGCCCCTCCCTTCCCGCACCACGCCCCGCAAGACCCCGCCGTCCACCTGTCCCACCAGCAGAAGATCCTCCGGGCCCTCGCCCTCCGCAACGAGCTCCGGACCATCGGCGACCCGGCCTCTCCCCACCAGGGCCTCCTCCTGTTGCTGGCCCTGCCGCACGACCGGCACTGCCTCTCCGAGACGTTGTGCATTGTGAGGAACAACATCGAAGTGTTCACGGCGACCCTTGAGGACGTCAACGCCCCCGCCCCCGGAAGGAAGCGGCCGATCCAGCTGGGCCAAGTCGGGTTGCGCTGCGTGTACTGCCGGATGGCCCCCCCGAAAAGTCGGATCAAGCGGGCCACCTGCTTCCCCTCCTCGGTGAAGCGGATTTATCGGGCCGTCATCGACATGAAGCTCGATCACTTTCGGCATTGCCCCCACGTCCCCGACGGGCTCAAGGCGCGATTGGACGAATTGAAGCAGGGGAGCACGCGGAGCACGGGGACGACGGTCCAGTACTTTGTGAGGGGGGCCGAGGAGATGGGGATGCGGGATAATGGGGAGGACGGGGTGGGGATCGACCTGCGAAGGGTCCGTGCGTCGGGGCCGGAGGTGCAGGCGGGGCCGATGGCGCCGCATGCCCGGCCCGTGCCTCCCAAGGGCCCGGTCCGCGCCCGGCCAAACGGTCCCCCCGGCGGCCCGCCCCAGAGCTACGGGCCGACAGCAAGCTTTCACAGCGCCCCGGCCTTTCAAGCCGCCAACGCGGCCCTCGGCCATCCCGGAGTCCATCCCCCGAACGTCCCGCCCCCGCGCCGCTACCCGGGCCGCGCCCTCCTCTCCCTTCCCTCCGACTCAAGCGTCCTGAGCCCCCTCCGATGCTTCCTCCGCAAGCACGTCGTCGCCTTTGCCGCCACCGACTCGGACGCGTCGATTCGCAGCCCATCCACCTTTGCGGTCCGCCCGGGGCAGGTGGGCGTGGGGTGCGTCCACTGCCTCGCCGCCGATCCCAAGGCGCGCTCGAACCGCGCGGTGTGCTTTCCGTTCAGCATGTCGAGAATCTACCAGAGCGTCGCGGACATCCAGCGGTTTCACCTGGGGGAGTGCCGGGCGCTGCCCGCCCAAGTGAGAGAGGAGTTTCGGCAGCTGCAGAAGGAGAGCGCCAAGGGGTCCAAGGGACTGGCGACGCGGTCGTACTGGATCGAGTCCGCAAGAAGGATCGGATTGGCGGACGGGCCGAACGGGATGTACTTCTGCCGCGACCCGAGCTTGCCCCCGCGGCCGGAGCCAAGGGGCCCGGCTTTGGGCGGGGGGGACAACCTGGGCCTGCTCGCCCAAGCCGCGAGCGGGGAGGATTCCCTCGGCCAACGGCCCCTCGTGACGCCCGACGATCGGCCCACCATTGCCGCCTTCCTCTACCGCGTCATGGAACAGCTCCGTCCCACGCGCTTCTCCGAGGCCGACCGAAACAAGCGCCGCTCGAAAGACGTCGGGTCCATCGGCGTCGAATGCCGCCACTGCGCCGGGAAAATCGACGGACGCAAATTCTTCTGGAGCAGCGTGAGCGCCGCCGAGTCCAACTTCGTGAGCGTCCACTCCCACGTATTGGGGTGCCCGCACGTCCCCCTCGAGTTGCGGGAGGAGCTCGCGGGCCTCAAGGAGCTGCGAAGGGAGCAGACGAGCCGCCTGCGGGTGGGGAGCCAGAAGGCCTTCTTCGAGCGGGTGTGGGCGCGGCTGCACGGGCTGCCCGTGCCGCCCATCGAGTCGGCGGGGAAGGGTGGCAAGAAGAAGAAGGGATCGTCGAAGAAGAAAAAGGCCGCCAAGGCCAAGGCGCCCGACGACGGCGCCCTCGACCTCCAGCAGACCAACTCCGAAGAGGTCCGGGCCATCCTCGAGTCCAAGAGCACGCTCTCCAGCATGCCCAGCCTCGACGAGTCCGTCACGGCCTTCCCGAGCGAGCTGACCGCGCAAGGCGACGAGGTTGCGGGGACGAAGATCGTGAGCCAGGGGAGCAAGGGGAGCCTGTCGACGGTGGCGCGGGACATGTCCGCCGTGTCGGTGCGCTGCGCGGAGGAGGAGGAGACGGGGGACGATGGTGCAAAGATTGCGGAGGTGTGATGTGAAGAGATGTAGGTATTGCGGAGAGAGAGAGAGAGAGAGAGATGTACATTGCGTAAGAGAGATGATGTGTATGCAAAGACTGCGGAGGTTTGAGAGAGATGAATGAAGCTAGATAGTTCTTGATGGTAATGCATGATGATAGTAATACAATGGAAGCCTAAAATTACACAGATCCTCGTTACCGTAGGTCGCAGACGCCAGACCTGCTCCCACAGGTCACTCCCCACGCCGCGTCCATTGGGAGCTCGCTCCGACCCAAGGTGAGGGCTGATGCTCTGGGAAAATTGGAGGGGGTGAACAAAACAGGGCTCCTCTGCCAGAGAATCAAGCCATTCAACTTACAAGAAGAGCAGAACCGACATTGCAAGAAGTGAGGAAAAGTGAGCCATTCCTGCAGCTGTTCCAGCAGACTTGACATCTGGCTCCTGGGCCTCTGGCTCCTCCACCGAGAAGGAAAGCGTTGGATCGGAGGCAATGGCAGTAAACACGGCGAGATTTCCTGTCATGTTGTCGGCTGAGTTCATGTCGCGTTGCTGCACAATCACGCGTCCATTCGCAAAGTCTATGCAGGTGTCCTGCCCATACATTCCAATGGTACAATACAAGCCTGGCGCTACGACCCACCAGAGGTAGCCGTATTCTGACTGGAAGGCTTCATACTTGGCGTACGAA
>JALLAP010000120.1:0-19986 GCA_036939355.1 Thalassiosira profunda | reverse complement strand
GCCGCCACCCCTCGTCGTTGGTGAGCGCGAGGTGCAGCACGTTGAGCTTGTAGAGCGCCATCGCGTCGATCGTCTTCATGATCGCCTCCTTCGAGCGGAAGTTGCGGGCCACATCGACCTGGTGCCCGCGGTAAGCGAAGCGGGGCTTGTCGTGAATCAACATCTCATTCAGAACAGTGTTGGTGTCTTTGCTGTTCAGGAGTCCAAAGAACGACATGAGCCCATGAAAGAGGCCAGGTGCATCTGTGCCGGTGATGGTGGTCCCGCTCGCCGTGATCTCGAGTGTGTACGATCCCGGGCCAGCAACGTCTGAGGACAGAGGTCCAATCACCAGATCGACTTCATGCGGATTGTTCGGGCCATCGTCGATGCCAAGCTTGCTCTCCAAATCCATTATCCCGATCATCAAGTTGCCCAGCAGCTGCAGGTTCCGGACATGGATACCTCCGACAACGAATTCAGCAGCATTCGATCCAACAACCGTGCGGTAGGGTGCTGGGATGATCCGCTCGCTGAAGTCCGCCTCCGCCACAAGCTTTTGGTTCAGCGAGAACCTGCTCGACGCCGTCATGTGCACATTGGCGTCGGTGGGCGTCTTCATAGTGCTCGTGTAGGGCGCCACGAACTCATGCAGATCTTCCGTGTCAGTGTTGGCAATCACGGCCGTCGAGCCGTCGCGATCGTCGACCACAAACCACCTTGGCATATTGTCCGTCTCCTGCACCGACCAGTACTCGCGAACCATTGGGATCACGATCTTGGCGTTGGGCTGAAAGCCCTGGAAGGACGAGGTCGGCTGAATGTACGTCAAATCTCCCACGACGTGCTTGTGCTCGAAGTCCGGGTGGTTCACCTGGAGGACCCGGTGGATGGCCGAGAAGTAGATCTTGAATTGTCTGACAGCACAAAGGGCAGTGTTAGCATTGAATGTGAGCGACAACCATTGCAGCAAGCATCGAATCTGCGACACTCACTTGTCCAAGTGTGCCACCGGGCCAGCATACTCCAAGGCCAGCGTCTGGGTGTAGCAAAGACCCCAATCGCCAAGGGAACAGTCTTCCCCGTGGTCGAAATTCGCCCCCATTCCAACCGTCACACGCAGATTCGACGCCAGCTCGGACGCATAGTCAGTAGAGTCCGTCACAGCATACGTCTCGTCCTCGGGACCGGAGGCCGAGACGCCCGCGGTGCCACTCGTCGATTCGGCAGCGGCTCCAGCTTCCCCGGACCCCCCGGGCGACGCAGAAGGCCGCGCGCACCGCCCGATCCCCCGGAAGCACTTGTGCGACGCGTCAGCGCACTCGTTCGAGCTACCACTCAGGCAGGGAAGGCAACGGCCCGCGGCGTCGCGGCGACTGATCCCGCAGTAGAAGTTGTTGGGATTGTCAGCGACCACTGCAACATCCACTGCACTTGCCGACTCGTCGACAGGGGGCGCCTCCACCGCCACCTCCATCCCAGCCTCCGCGGCGGCGGCCTCTCCCCCGGCCACGCTGGGATCCCGGCACGGCGTGATTTCCTCGAAGTTGCAGATTCCCCCCTGCCCGACCGTCCCGGTGTACAGCGTCTGCTCGGGGCAGGACGTGGACGACGCCGCTTCGCCGTTTTGGCAGTGGACGAACTCCCGGCACCCCGAGCCGGTCTTGAGGGAGAAGCCCGAGTAGTTGGGCGGGCAGTCGGTGATATCGCCCTCTTGGGCGCGGGCGAGGAGGAGGGCCGCGAGGGCGAGGAGGGGCGGGGCGCGGGGGAGCATGATGGTGATGGGATCTTGTGATTGAAGGTAGGTTCTTATGCGCAGCGATAGCGAACGTGGGTCTATCGCCCGCCCGATATCAGACGTTAATTGTGTAATGCCCGGCGGCGTTGCATGGCAGGTGGTTACGAGAGGGCCATGTCAGCACGATGCTGCGTAGGGCGTGAGAGTGGGGAGGGCCGGTCAGCGTTGGGGAAGCTCAACTTGGAGCACTTTTTTGACCAGCCCCCAAACAACGTAGGAATAGTACAAGTTGGGTACGATGTGTAAAGACGTAAAGACTGGTGAAAGGTATCTTGACTTGGAGCAGCATGGTTTGCAAGTCGTTCCAACAAGTTGTTGCCGATGCCCTTCGCTCTATACATAAGTACTATCCGATTTCTGTGAAGAACCAATAATCCTGGTCTACTGCATCAATTCATCAATTCATTCCATGACGTCGTGCAAATCCTCCTCCGTCAACACGCGTATGCGCACATCCGTGGCGCCCCGGCAGTCACCCTCCGCATCCAGCACCTTCGTCGCGTGCAAACTCGCCACCTGCCGATCGTCGACGTACAAAAGTCCGTTGAGCGAGTCCATCACGAACTTGGCGAGGTTGTCGACGTCGGACCGCGTGGGGTGCAACCTCCCGGGCGCCGAGGGCTTGAGCCGTCCGGGCCCGGGCCGATTGCCCACGAAGTGGCTGAGGGGGCGCTTCATCCGAAAGACCACAGACAGGTGCAGGAATTCGTGCTCGGGAAAGAGCACTTGCACCATCTCGTCATCCGAGATTCCATCGTCGACGATTGTGGGGTGGTACCTCTGCGGCAGGAGCTGGAGCAGGCTGTCCCGAAACGATTCTTGTGCCGCCCGGGAGGGATTGTACATGAATCCCCTCGCGGTGCGATGTCGCACGAGGACCCGCGGATTCCCTCTTATGGTGAACCGGATGTTTTTGCGATTGCAATCAATATCCTGCAATTGTCCTGGCGTTGATTCTCCGTTGCCTTCTCCTCCTGCTGTGTGCACGCGATCGTCACCCCCAATCACCAACGGATCACTCTCGTCGTGCCAAAAGATGGGCCCCGTCGATTGCCTGGATGCTTTTCGCTTCCTCGTTTTCGTGCCATTACCCCCGCTCGATTTGCTGGTATCCAGAGCAGCGCCGTCATCGTCGACGCTGCCCTTCTTTTTGGCCCACGCGACGGTGCACGTGGTCGGTGATGGGTGCACCAAGTTGATGCCTGGAGAATTGGGCGCAAACGCCGCTGAAAGTTGGACTGCGGCCAATGCACAAACGACCAATGATATCCTCATGGCCGAAATCATTTCGCAGCCGGCCGTATCTAACTGCCATGGCCGACTGGTCCACGAGAGGGGCGGGAGCGAGGGAGTGGTGTGATTGGGTTGTGGTGTGGTGTGGGTGTGATTTGGCGAGTTGTCTGCTCGGCGAGGAAGAAAAGATGTCATCTCAGCATAGGAATCAATATATCTACAATCTCCGTTAAAACAAAGGGGTTCATTTTGTTGCAAAGATCGCATATCTTTGGATCTTTTTGCAAATCTCTCGCCGGTGCCTCCCACACCTCCACCAAACAAACCGCGGCTTTGAGCAACCAGCGGCAGTCATGTTGGACCGGGGCTGCTCCGCCGCGTCCATCGCCACCTTCGGCATTGTCGCCCTCGGCTGGATCGGCCGGGCCAAATGGACCAAGCGCCGCCGCCGGCGGCTAGGGGCGACCGGCGGCGAAGGCGCCATCATCAGCGCCCGCGGCGAGGCCCTCCTCACGCCAACGCTGCCCTACATATTCGATTACTTGACGTGCCTCCGGGATCAGTGCGATCCCTACACCAATCCCAAGGGCCACATTCCATTATGCATGAGCGAGAACAAATTGGTGGTCGAGCTGGTGGGCCATCGGCTGATGCAGATCGAGACGGCATCGAGGGCATTCTCCGACAGCACCGTTTACTGCTATAACAACACGCTGGGACTTCCCGGGCCGAGGGAGGCCGTGGCGTACTTTTTGGGTGAGCTATTGGCGCACATTTACAGATTATTTTCTGATTGACGTTCCTTCTTTTGCAATGCTCACATCATGTGCCCATTCTATGGACCGCACACAGCAAAACATTTCATGCACCCCGAGCAGAGGGACATGAGCTTCCGGGAGGCATTGGGCGTGGTCCGACCCGAAAATGTGGCATTTGGTGCGGGGGCGGCGTCGCTGCTGAGCCATTTGGCACTTTCGCTGGCGGAGGCGGGGGACGCAGTGCTGATTCCGGCCCCTTACTACGCCGCCTTTGACGCCGATCTGAAAATCATAGCGGGATGCATCGCCGTGCCAGTGCACAGCTCGAACGCATCGATCGGTCCCACTTCGGAGGACTTGGAGAATGCCGCGGTGGGAGCCGAAGCTCGCGGCCTGCGAGTGAGGTTGTTGCTGATTACCAACCCGACGAATCCCATGGGGACAATCTACCCTCCTGAGCAAGTCAAAGCGATCATTGACTGGGCGAGGGCGAGGGATATGCACACGATTGTGGATGAGATTTATGCGTTATCAGTTCATGATAGCGGGGCTGACTTTCAATCCGTCCTCAGAACGCTCGACAACGACCTGCGTCACGATGTGCATCACTTGTGGGCCTTGAGCAAAGACTTTGGAGCCAGGTGAGTTCCTTCGTCTCGTTTCGTTGCATCTCTGCCTCTGCAAGAGCGCTCGTGTCACGTGCCCACATTCTCTCTGCACAGTGGCTTTCGCATGGGCACGCTCTACTCCCAAAATCACCTGCTCCTCTCATCGTTGGCCAACCTCAATATATTCAGCGGGGTCAGTCATCCGATGCAAATGGTCGTCAGCGAGTTGCTCATGGACGACAGCTGGATCTATTCGTTCCTGGAAAACGCGAGAATGCGAATACGTTACAGCTACGAGCTCTGCACTGCAAAGCTCGACGCGATGGTTATCCCGTACATCCCTGCTCAGGCTGGGATCTTTGTTTATGCAGATTTCTCTTCCCTCCTGCCCGAACAAACCTTCGAAGGCGAGGCGCGCTTCTCCTCCCTGCTGCTCGACGCAGCCCGCATCATTATGACCCCCGGCGAAGCCCAGCACGATCGAAAGCCAGGGATGTTTCGCATCTGCTTTTGTTTCGTCAGTCCGGAGATATTGGAAATCGCCTTCGACCGACTCGACAAGATTGTGGGCAAGATCCGGCGGTGGCACTGGGAAGACTTGAATGCAGACTCGATGAAGGACATACTGTAAAATTACACGTGATGCTCCCAGGCCAAGCGTTCGGCAGTGCTCGTAACGATTTTCAATGGGATTGCACTCTCTTCTGATACCGCCTTGCAGTGATCGAATTCTGCTTTCACGGACACAGCTTCTCCATCTTTGAACGAGCTAATCTTCACGTTGACCCTTCCGTCCCTTGCATTGTCCCTGTATGGCAGTTGAACCTCAACGAATCGGCGCTCCAACGCCGCACGTTGGATGTTGCGCTGTATTCGAATGCCCAGCGTGGTGGTGTGGCGAAACAGTATGTTCAGGAGGCGTTGCTCTGCGCTTTGGGTTGTTGCATCTTCATCACTCGTCGGTTGGCATTGGCAAATGCAATTAAGAGAGTGCGCGGGGCGCCCTTTCTTCATCACAATTGGTTGGATCCACGCATCAATGGCGCCATGTTTCAACAACAGGTCGATGGTGTGGGCCAATAGCTCGGGCGTGGCGTCGTCAATGTTGGCCTGCATGTGGGTCAGCGTGTGCATGTTCCACAGTTGGGGCGCGCCATCATGTTTGTTTCCACCGCTGGGGTTTACTTCGACGCTGGCTGGGAAAAGTTCTTCGGTTAGAAGCCAGTATCAAGTATCGGTAGACGACGCGTTTGCACTCTTACCCTCTCCAAGATTGACGCCGCTCCGCAGTGGTTCACTTACTTTCTTTGCATCTTCGTGTGGCTGTTTCTCGTTTGCCGCGTTGCCTGAATCAACTTTGTCTTCACTTGCCGACTGCTGTGTTGCGTCGCTGTTGCCATTTTGTCGAGCATTTCGTTGGTTGGTATCGCCCAAAATCACCCTCAGTATGTTCGGATGGCGCTCAAAGTCCTTCGTCCCCGCGCCCACCCCCACTGCTCTGGGTATAAACCACGGAGGCCTTCCCGGCACCTCCGTCGGCCCCCAGTACCCCTCCTCCTTCCTGGTTTCCTCGGAGGACGCCCCCGTCAGCACCCGCAATAGCGCCGCGGCCGTGGGCGTGACCAACTCCCCCGTCACGCCCTTGGGCCCCGGACACGTCGGCATCCCCACCATCAACCGCAGCGTCGCCGGAGCTGGCACCGGAAGCAAGCCGTGGTCCGTCCACACGGTCCCCTCTCCCATGGGCAGTGGAGAGCACGTGACGGCGCACCTTCCACCGCCCTCCCCACCGCCCAGATCCACTCCCAGGTGATGCAATGCCAGCAACGTCCCGACGGTGTCCACGATGGAGTCCACGGCGCCAACCTCGTGAAAGTGCACCATGTCGATCGAGGAGGCGCCGTGAGTTTGCATTTCCGCGTGGGCCAATTCCGTAAAGGCGTCGATGGCCAGGGCGGCCACGCGGGACGGGATGCATCCGGGCGGGGCCGATTGCAGCATGGCGGAGATTTGGGGGAGGTTCCGCAGCGTTCCTCCCTGCTCACCGGTTCGGGTGATGTGTCTCGGATGTGAGCAAGCGTGCATTCTGCCACAGATCAAAAGTGGAAATATGATACGTCAATCTATACTCACCGACGCATGATCATGGCTGTGGCTGTGGATGTGTCCGTGCGAATGTGAATGGCTGTGAGAATGGTTGTCGTGTCCACGCGAGTCATCTGCATCACTGGCTGCGTTCTGATGGGGGTCTTCCTTGGCATCGCCCCCCTTCAACCCAGGTCTGTTTGACGTATGATCGTGATGATGGTCATGCCCATGCATATGCTCGTGCGAGTGTGCCTCCGCCTCTTCCTCTCCGCGCGCCTCCGCCCCGGGCACCGGTGCGGCCTCGTGATGGTAAATGCTGTCCACGTCGACCTTCCTCGCGGCGATCCGCCCCGCGCTCCGCCAAACGCGCTTCGACGAAAGGCGGAACTCCCCCCGCAGCTCCGGCAGGCCGCCCTCCAGGTCGCGCACCAGGCGGGTCAGCAGCCGGTCCGAATTCTTGGCTCCGCCGCCATCGAGCGCCGGGCCGCTGTCGCCGTAGGGGAGGGCGTCCGCGCAGGAGTCAGAGGATTGTGATGGCTCGAATTGCAAAGGATATGGGAGGGAGTCGGCCGCGTCGAGGCACGCGGCGAGGAGCATGTCCCCCGCCGCGCCGCTGAAGCAGTCGAAGTGGGCGTGGCAGCGGCGCTCCATGGTGCAGGAGTCGGTGCATGTGGGAGGGGACGCGCGTGGCGCAGGCATGCACCGTCCTTCCTTCCAACCCCTCTGTAGGCCTTGGCGCATAGGGGGCGCGGGGGCGCGCCCCCGGAATTGGGGGGCGATCCAGAGGCTGATTTGGGCCGAAATCGGGCCATTTTGGCCCATTTGGGTCCCAAACGGGCCATGGAGTCCCAATTGTGCCGAATGGGCTAGGGTTAACCCTTTGAGCTGGTATGTATTCTACGAGTTCCTACGTAGACGCCCCCGCTTTTTCGGGGGGCAAAATGGGTGCAGAGCCCCCGGAATTGACGACGGGCGCCCCCTATGCGCCAAGGCCTACCCCTCTGCCTCACACTTTTTGAGCGCCGCACAACTGAATAACTGCGCCACGCCCGCCCTACCAATCCGCGGCCTCCACCTCAATACACACCGCCAGCAGCACCATGGTCCAGCGGGCCGATTCCCACGATGACGTGTACGACCGCCAAATCCGCCTCTGGGGCGCCGACGCGCAGGTAAGAGCCGCAGAGATAGTGCAACTGTTGGTGTGGTGCACATCTTGTGTCATTGCGCCTTACAAACACTGACTCGTTTGCTCGCCCTATCCTCCAATATCTCTGGCGCCCTTCCTTGCAAATTGCTTGCCCTTCCCTCCGACATCGCTGGCGCTCTGTTTGCAATTTGCCCATTGCATTGACTCTGTTTGCAACTTGCAACAATGCTCATAGAAACGCATGTCCAACGCCCGCGTCCTCTACGTCCGCCTCACGGGCGTGACGTGCGAGATCATGAAGAACCTGGTCCTGGCCGGAGTGGCCGCGGCGGTGTGCGACGATCGACCCTATCCGGAGGCGGTGCGGGAGATGCCCTGCTCGTTCTTCCGCGCGGGGGACATGGAGGCGGCCGCGGGGGGAGCGAGTGGCGAGGGGGCGGAGCCGGACGCCAAGAAGGCAAAGACGGCGCCTAAAACGGTGGCCGCGGCCATCCAGCCGAAGGTGGAGGAGCTCAATCCGCTGTTGGCCGGGCGCAACTCCATCGAGGAACGGTCCCTCGCGTCTCTGCCGGACGATTACTTTGCCCAATTTGACGCCGTCGTGGCCAGCCGCCTCACCGTCGACGAGGCGAAGCGCATCTCGTCTTGCCTCCAGAAGGTCGAGGAGGGGAACAAACTATTTATCGTCACGGACACCTTCGGCCTCGACGGGTGCGCCCAGCTCGACTTTGGAAAGGGGCACACGTACCGCCGGGAAGTCGGAAAGGATAAACTCTCCGATCTTCAAAAGGTGGAGCCGTACCTTCCCTTGGAACAAATGCTGGGCGCGGAGTTGGCGGGGGCGACGGGACGGTGGGACAAGCAGCCGCCGCGGATTTTGGTGGTGCACCGGCTGCTCATGGAATATTGGGGACGAAGCGACAAACCGACGGACTTTGCAGCGTTTGCCCAGGAGTGGCTGGCGACCAACAAACTGCCGGCCGACGCGCTGGACCTGGCGTCGTTGGCGGGCATTGCGCGCCATCCGGAGGTCTCGCCGGTGTGCGCCGTGCTCGGGGGGATGTTGGGCAACGAGGTCATCAAGGCGCTGACGGGGAAGGGCGAGCCGGCCAACAACGTCATGCTGTTCGACGGGATGGACGGGGGATGCCGCAGCTTTTTGCTCAAGGGGAAGGAGTAGTAGACTTGGAGTTGGGCAGCCTCAGGGATTCTCATGAAAGTTACAAATTACATCTTGCGCATCACATCAATCTCTTGAACCAAATCCTGGTAGAAAGGATGCTCAGTAGCAAGGCCCGCATCGTTGTACAGCTGCTTTGCTTCATCGAAGAGAATCTTCGCTGCCCCAAACTCTCTGCGCTCGCATCGGAGCTGGGCAATGTTCGAGACTGTTCGCCCCACGTCGACTATCTCTCCAGCCTGGCGCCCGCCAGACAGTTGCTCCACCCTCCGGCGACGAATGTCGAGTGCCTCCGAGTAGAACCACAAGGCTTCACTGAGGTCGCCTCGATTCCTGCAGGCGTCGGNGACGAATGTCGAGTGCCTCCGAGTAGAACCACAAGGCTTCACTGAGGTCGCCTCGATTCCTGCAGGCGTCGGCCAACTCGTCAACTGCCAGAGCTTTGTCTTCGTACGCTGCCGACGACAGTTCCCGCCTCTGGCCGGCCAGGGTGGACGTGGCCGTTTGCATCAGGGCGAGCTCCGAATCGACGAGGCAGCTCCGGATCTCGTTCACCCTGCGGTTGGACGGGGGCACGCCCATCGCCTCGAACGTGCGCATGCTCTGCTTCAAGATGACCCGCGCCGCGGCATACTCGCCCTTCTTCCGGTGCACCCGACCGATCGCCCCGAAGACGAGGGCGACTTCGACGCTCGCGTCGCCGTGGCAGCGACGGAGGAGGTCCAAGGAGGCGAGGTAGCGTTCGAACGCCGACGTCAGATCGCCGCGGGTCATTTGGACCTCGCCGAGGTTTTCCAGCAGGCGGGCCACGTGCCGGGCGTCGCCGGTGCGCAGGGCGACCACTTGGTGCAAACGCAGGGCCTCTTCGAGTGCCTCGACGGCCTTGCCGTACTGGTGCAGCATGCTGTGGGCCGTTCCAATGCCTTGCAACAGTGCGGCAAGGAGGGCGTCGTTGTCCTCGAAGGCCCACGCACCGCCGCTCGTCGAAGCCAGCGCGTGCGGCATCAGGCTGCGCGGACCGACCCGTTGGAGGTAGGCCCGCGACGCCTCGTCCAGGGACAGGAACGACGACTGCGCCTTCCGCCACGATCGCAGCGCCGGTTGCCACTGGCCCTTGTCCCGGTGCAGCCCCCCCACGTTGATCCAGACGTAGAACACGTCGGGGCAGGACCTTCCGGTGCCGGCCGGCGCGCCGTCCTTGCGTCGCACCCCGTAGCTCGCCAGGGCCTCGTAGAAGGACGCCTTGGCGCGCCNCGGCCGGCGCGCCGTCCTTGCGTCGCACCCCGTAGCTCGCCAGGGCCTCGTAGAAGGACGCCTTGGCGCGCCTCAAGTCGCCCTGCGCGGCGTGAATGATGCCCATGCTGTTGTGCACCGAGCCAAGATGAGGGTTGACCCCGCCAAACGACTCCCGCAGCGGCCGCACCGCCTCTTGGTATAGAGTCAAGGCCGTGGCCCGGTTGTCCGAGTCCCCCTCGTACCCCGGGCCCACTTCGTGGTGGTACAGATCGGCCAGCCGGACGAGCGCCAATCCCGTGTCAGGGTGGATCCGCCCCAGGCTCTTAGTAAAGATGTCGCACGCGTCCCGCGTGTCCTTGATGGCCGGGTCGTAGTGCCTCATTTCCAGGTGCAGCGCGCCCCGCTTCAGCAGCGTGTACCCCGCCTCGGGGTGCTCCCGCCCCAAACTCTCGGCCTCGAGGTCCAAGACGCTCGCGAGCACGTGCAGCCGCTCCACCTGCGCCTGCGCGCGCCTCCCCTCATCCCCCGCGCGATCCCACCGCCGCGCCTCCTCCGCCAGCCTTTCGGCCGCGGCGTGCATCTCCTCCCTCTTCGCCCGGGACCGCAGCGCCATCCCCAACTGGAGGAGGTTCCCCACCGTCCGATCGACGGCGGCGTCGCCGGAATTCTCGTACCGTTTGGCGAGGGAGCGGTACGCGTCGAGGGCGTCGCGGAAGGCGCCCAATCCGCGGTGGGGGTCGCCCTGGAGCTCGTAGACGACGCCGAGGTTGTTGAGTATGTCGGCCATGGCGGACGCGGCGTCGCGGAGGTCGGCGTCTAGGCGGTCTCCCATTTCCTCGTCTTGGGCATGCCTGTTCTTGCGGGAGCGGAAGGCGTCGACCCTGCGCTTGGCGGCGCCGACCCTCCCGCGGGCGCGGGCCAGCGCCGCGGTCAGGGCGGCGAGGGCCGCGTCGTTCCGGCCGCGGGCGAGGTGGCGGCACGCTTGTTCCGCGAGGTCGTCTTCGGGCGCGTCGGACCCGTCGTTCGATTCGGCCCGCTCGAGATGGCGCCCCCGGTTCATCTGCGACAGGGCCTTGGAGGGGAAAATGGTGGGGTCGTCGGACGCCTCGCTCTCGTCGCCGGTGCAGTCGCCGTCCTCCGACGACGAGTAGGAGGACGTTTCCGACGGGACCGACTCCGAGGAGGTCGTGGAACTTTCGTCCGTCGCCCCGGCCGCGAAGCGGAACGGCCTCCGCTCGATCGCGGGGGGCGACGCGACGGTGTCCCCCGACATTTGCGACTTTCGGCGCCCTTTGCCGTCGTCTTCCGTGGCGTCGTCGCTCCCCTCCGCCATCGCGGTGTCCCGACTGCGGCCCTCGAACCGCACCCCCAGGTCCTCCATGGAATCCCCCTCCTTCACGCCCCCGTACGGGGCCGCCGACCTCTGCCCGCCCAACGGCGCCACCCCCTTGGCAGCACCCGCCGCAAACTCGATGCGGACGTCGCCCTCCATGGAATCCCCCCGCTTGACGTGGTACTGCGCGCGCGTCGCCCGGGCGCGGCGGAGGTTCGCCCCGCGTTCCAACGGCTCGGCGGCGGCCGCGCCGCGGAGGCCAGTGGCGTCGGAGAGGGCCGAGACGATGCTCGAATTCGCGCCCTCGAGGCTGGTCGACGCGTCGGAGGTCGACTCGACGTCCATATCCTCGGTGGCCGCCGCTGCCGCTGGCCGGAGGTTTTCTGGCACAATGCGTCCATTCTCCGCCTGGAACCCACCGGCATCCTGGGCCTCGCCCCACTCCCCCTCACAGCAGGCCTCCGCGGCCCTGTCACCGGTGTCCGGACGCGCGAGGTCCATGCCCTCCCCGCCCGGGGGGATCGGCTCCCCGCCAAACATGCTCTCATAGCAGTCGTCCAGCTCGAACGACCGCCGCGGCGATCCCACGTCCGAATGCCCGTCCACTTCATCGACTCCATCCGCAGTATGCTCGTCGTTCTTCGCCGGTGGCGCATCGCCCTCCACCGGCATCGCCTCGTCGTCGGCAACGGGGGCGCCGATGAAGGCGTCCGCCGCGGCGAGGACCCGGGCGGCCTCCTCCTGCACGCTCGCGGGGGGTTTGCCGGTGGTCAAATCAATGTCCGGGAACAGCTCCAGATGCCGGTATCCCTCGGGCTCTGGCGCGTGTTTGTTCGGCGGATAGTGCCCCAGGTCCTCCGCGGGGGGATCCTCCCTTTTAACCTTGGCGTTGCGGAAAGGAGCGGCGACGAACTGGGACCCAAGCGGACTTGGCCGGGGGCTGTCGAGAGAACATTCCGCAGAACTTCTTTCCATGGGGCTGACCGGCTCGTCGAACGGGCCATCGGAGAGGGCGATGCCGCGCCCTCCGTCGTGCTGGAGCGACCGCAATGCCCCGATGGCGCTGTCGTCCGACTCCCCCGAGGCGTCGCGGCTGCCGTGGCTGTCGGGGCTGCCAGAGCGAATGCCGCTCCCGAAGCTGTACGCGGCGGGGGTGCCGGGGGCGCGCCCCGGGGAAGGCGCGAAGAGTTCGTCGTCCGACGCTTCCATCGGATGCTCCCCCGCGATGCCGCTCCCATAGCTATAGGCGGGGGTTACCGTGGTGCCCGGAGAAGCGAGCAGCGCGAATGGATTGTCGTCCGCCAGGGGAGCCTCCTCCAAAGAGCTGCCGTCCGACAGGACATCGTGCCGTTCGTAGGGGCTCGAGGGACCGCGAAGGTTGGACCGCGGAGCCGCCTGGACGTCCACCTTGACCCCCGCCCACTTGGGATCCTCTTCGGGCGAAGCCTCCGGCGAAGCCTCCAACGTCGCTTCTGCGCCTGCCCCGTCCGGCGTTTCCGCGGGGGCGAACCCCGGACTTCTAACGCGGGCCCACCGCGGATCCTCCGCGGGCGTGTCTTCAAGACTGGTTTCGCTCCTTGGGGAGACGGCGGCGGGCGTCTTCGGGACGGGGCTCCCTTCCAAGTCCATGGCGTCGGCGTCGTCGTAGAGCCGGTCGAAGGAGCCGACGGAGACCGTGCTTTCCCCTTCTTTGCTCGCTCCTTGACTGCTTGCACCATCGCCGCCGACGACGCTCGGCATGAGCTCGTCCTCCTCGACGATGTCCTCGCTCTCCTGCCGTTCGTACGACTCGGCGTGCATGGGCACATACTCGCTCACCTCGCTGTCGCTCCGGCTCTCCACCAAACTCAGCTCTTGCCGAGGCTCCGGCTCCGGCCATTGCTGCCGCCCCCCGTGGGTGTGGTCGACGGACGAGCACCGCGACGACGCCCGCGAGTCGACCTCGAAGGTCGGCTGGCTCTCCACCTCCCAACACGGAGAGGCGGGGGCGTGAATCTTGGAGGGCACCGAGAACGTTTCGCCGGCCTCGCGATCGAGTTCCAGGTCGTCGTCCATGGGATACCGGCGGGCGGCCGGCGTCGGGGGTCGGGGCGAGGGCGCCCCCTCGAAGGGATTTCCGCCGCCGACGGGATCGCCTTGGGCACCGTGGGCCTCGTCGGGATCGAAGGGGTGGCCGCGGGCACCGCCGCCGCCGGCGGGGTCGCCTCGGGCGGGCGCGTCGCGCCCTTCGCCCAGCAGCGCGAAGGGATCCAACCGCCGGGCCGCCGCCGCCGCCGCCGGGGCGGGGGCGGGCGCCGCCCGCTGCCACGGCCGCGAGGATTCGTAAAAGTCCGCGGAGAGGGAGGCCCCGAAGAGGTCGTCCTCCTCCCGGAGGGTCGTCATGGTTGCGGTCCAACCCCGTTGGTGCGTGCGCGGAATGGATTGTGGGGAGGAGGGCTGCGCGGGAGAGGGTGGGAGGGGCGTCGGTTGAGGCGCGGGTGCACAAGATGTGAGCTTGCAAAACGGGAGGCAAGTTGATTTCAATTCATTTTCCAGCATCCGTTAAGCGTTAGATGTGACATGGTATAAATCCTACGTGGGAATTAAAGGACGGGATGGAAGGAAGGATGGTGCACGCACGGCTTGCTCCTATTGTATCCTCACATCACATGCACCGACTCGCCTGCACCCTCTACCCCACACCTGCACCATGGAGCGCCGCTATCACGCCCATTTCGACTGCTTCAGCGGCGCGGCGGGAGACATGCTCCTCGCCGCGTGCCTCGACGCGGCGGATTCCCTCCCATATCCTTTGCAATTCGGGCCATCACAATCCTCTGCCTCTGCCTCCTCCGCGGACGCCCACGATGTCGAAGGTGGCCAAGCGGTCGATGGGGACGGAGCCACGAATTCGGACCGGCTGCTGTCCCGGCTGGTGCGCGACCTCGAGGGCGGCCTGCCTGAACTGCGGGGGGAGTTCCGCCTCTCGTCGCGGCGCGTTTGGCGGAGCGCGGGGCGGATCGCCGCGAGGAAGGTGGACGTGGACAGCGTTTACCATCACGAGGCCGCGCCAGTGCCCGGGGCGGAGGCGTCCGGAGAGGCAGAGGCGGGGGCACACTCGCACGAGCATCTGCATGGGCATGAACATCATCACGAGCATACGTCAAACAGACCTGAGTTGAAGGGGGACGATGTCAAGGAAGACCCCCATCAGAACGCAGCCAGTGATGCAGATGACTCGCGTGGACACGACCACCATTCTCACAGCCATTCACATTCGCACGGACACAGCCACAGCCATGATCATGCATCGGTGAGTATAGATTGACGCATCCCTTTCGATCTCTGACACAATGCACGCTCACATGATGTGTCTCGGCGCACCCGAACCGATGAACAGGGAGGAAAGCTGCGAAACCTCCCCCAAATAACCGCCATGCTGCAATCGGCCCCGCCCGCGTGCATCCCGTCCCGCGTGGCCGCCCTGGCCATCGACGCCTTTACGGAATTGGCCCATGCGGAAATGCAAACTCACGGCGCCGCCTCGATCGACATGGTGCATTTTCACGAGGTTGGCGCCGTCGATTCCATCGTGGACACGGTCGGGACGTTGCTGGCATTGCACCACCTGGGGGTGGATCTGGGCGACGGGAGCGTGGGTGGAAGGTGCGCCGTCACGTGCTCTCCGCTGCCCATGGGAGAGGGGACCGTTTGGACGGACCACGGCCTCCTTCCGGTCCCCGCCCCGGCGACGCTGCGGTTGATGGTGGGGATGCCGACGTGTCCGGGGCCCAAGGGCGTGACGGGGGAGTTGGTCACGCCCACGGCCGCGGCGCTGTTGCGGGTGCTGACGGGGGCGTCCTCCGAGGAAAGCGGGAAGGAGGAGGGGTACTGGGGGCCGACGGAGGTGCCGGGAAGGCCACCATGGTTCATACCGAGAGCAGTGGGGGTGGGTGCTGGGACGAAGGACTTTGAGCGCCATCCGAACATACTGAGGGTGATTTTGGGCGATGCCAACCAACGGAATGCTCGACAAAATGGCAACAGCGATGCAGTCCAGCAGTCAACGAGTGCGGACAAAGTTGATTCAGGCAACGCGGCAAACGAGAAACAGCCACACGAAGATGCAAAGAAAGTAAGTGGACTGCCGATTGGCGTCAATCTTGGAGAGGGTAAGAGAGCAAACGCGTCGTCTACTGATACTTAATACTGGCTTCTAACCGAAGTTCTTTTCCCAGCCAGCGTCGAAGTAAACCCCAGCGGCGGAAACAAAGATGATGGCGCACCCCAACTGTGGAACTTGCACACGCTTACCCACCTGCAGGCCAACATTGACGACGCCACGCCCGAGCTACTGGCCCACGCAATCGACCTGCTGTTGAAACATGGCGCCATTGATGCGTGGATCCAACCAATTGTGATGAAGAAAGGGCGCCCCGCGCACTCTCTTAATTGCATTTGCCAATGCCAACCGACGAGTGATGAAGATGCAACAACCCAAAGCGCAGAGCAACGCCTCCTGAACATACTGTTTCGCCACACCACCACGCTGGGCATTCGAATTCAGCGCAACATCCAACGTGCGGCGTTGGAACGCCGATTCGCTGAGGTGCAACTACCATACAGAGATAATGCGAGGGACGGAAGGGTCAACGTGAAGATTAGCACGTTCAAAGATGGAGAAGCTGTGTCCGTGAAGGCAGAATTCGATCACTGCAAGGTGGTATCAGAAGAGAGTGCAATCCCACTGAAAATCGTTACGAGCACTGCCGAGCGCTTGGCCTGGGAGCATCACGTGTAATTTTACAGTATGTCCTTCATCGAATCCGCGTTCAAGTCTTCCCAGTGCCACCGCCGGATCTTGCCCACAATCTTGTCGAGTCGGTCGAAGGCCATTTCCAGAATATCAGGACTGACAAAACAAAAGCAGATGCGAAACATCCCTGGCTTCCGATCGTGCTGGGCTTCGCCGGGAGTCATAATGATGCGGGCCGCGTCGAGCAGCAGGGAAGAGAAGCGCGCCTCGCCTTCAAAGGTTTGTTCGGGCAACAGGGAGGAGAAATCCGCATAGACGAAGATTCCAGCCTGAGCAGGGATGTATGGTATAACCATCGCGTCGAGCTTTTTTGTGCACAGATCGTAGCTGTATCGTATTCGCATTCGAGCGTTTTCCAGGAACGAATAGATCCAGCTGTCGTCCATGAGCAACTCGCTGACGACCATTTGCATTGGATGACTGACCCCACTGAAAATATTCAAGTTGGCAACCGATGAGAGGAGCTGGTGATTTTGGGAGTAGAGTGTGCCCATGCGAAAGCCACTGGCGCCAAAGTCCTGGGAGACGAACGAGTTAGACGACTCTGGCACGATGGTCAAGAAGTTCATTGCTCTGCTACTCACCTTGCTCAAGGCATAAACGTGGTGGACATCGTGACGCAGGTCGTTGTCGAGTGTTCTGAGGACGGATTGAAACTCAGCCCCGCTATCATGCACCGATAGCGCATAAATCTCATCCACAATCGTGTGCATAGCCCTCGCCCTCGCCCAGTCAATGCATTGAGAAGCTGATGAAGCACATCACATCGCCTTCGTTTCATCATCCCTGGCTGCTGCTGATGCCGCAATGGGTGCACAAAAAGGACTACTACGTGAACGCAACGACGAAGAACCGCGAAAGGCCGTGCAATCCGTTTTACATCGTTCCGAAGAAGCGATACGTCTACCTCCCGCCGGCCAACTTTCGCGAGAAGAAGGAGAGCGACACGCATTGTTGTGTGCTTGCCGGTGCAACGGGCGCTTGTGGCCTCAAAATTCACATGAGAAGGAAAAAACTAGAAGGTGGATACCTTTTCACGGCTGTGTGTGGACATAAAGAACCTGAGTATGTAGCTATGTAAGTGGTACGCGGTCACTATTTACGTACTCATACCTCATACCTATGTACGCTCTGCGATCCCTCCGCCTCGTCATTTTTGCTCGCGCCCCTCGCCTCCTCGTCCCCACCCCCTCCGCCGCCACCCCCTCCGCCGACATGCCGCGCAAAAATAACAAGGACCGGCTGCCCAATGGGCAGCGCACGCTGCTTGGATCGCCCAGCTCTGGCCTTATGAGGGTTCAGAAGCAAAAGAAGAAAACAGCGAAAAGTCGAAAGTCGAGCGAGGGTCAGGAGGGGGAGCTCGCTTCCATCTTCCGCGAGGGCGGGGGCAGGAAAAGGGCGGTCGACGGCAAGGAGAATGACGGTCGCACCCCCCACGTCAAGAAGCTCAAGGAGGGCACGGCCAAGGTCACCACTGAAAGGAAGCAACCGCACAATGCTGCCTCCGCCAAGAAGGCCCCTCCCTCCCCCGAATGCAAGCAGGCGCTCGACTCCCCCCTCGTCGAGAACGGCGCCGTCCCCTCCCAGGTGGCGAGGGGCGGCGTCTCCGAATTTTCGGACAACGCCTCCCCCGCTCCCAAGGCGTCCCCGGCCGTGAAGTCGGCCGAGGGGGGCGGCGCGGGGAGCGGGGCGGGGAGCGGGGCGGGGAGCGGGGCGGGACGCCCCGGCCACGTCGTCCCCTCCCCCGCCACGTCCAAGCCGGCGCCCACCCCCGTCGAGAAGAAGGAGGTGCTGAACGAGGAGGTGTTCTCCCTCGCCGGGCGCCGCAAGGGGGAGCCCGGGACGGCGGCCCCGGCTCCCGCTCCCTCTGCCGAGGGGGGCGACGTGGGGAGCGGGACGGGGCGCCCCTTGGCCGAGGGGAATGCCCCCTCCGCCGAGGACGACTCGATGCTCTCCCCCGTCGAGAAGGAGGAGGCGCTCAACGTGGTGGATCTCTCCGTGTCGCCCTCCAAGGGGGAGCCCGGTGAGGCGTCCCCGGCCGTGAAGTCGGCCGAGGGGGGCGACGCGGAGCGCGCGACGGGGCGCCCCGGCGCTTCCCTCGGCGCCGTCCCCTCCCCCGCCACGTCCAAGCCTACGCCCGCCCCCACCGCCGAGGAGGAGGTGATGAAGGAGGAGGTGCTTTCCCCCGCCGGGCCCCGCAAGGGGGAGCCCGGGGAGACGTCCCCGGCCGTGAAGTCGGCCGAGAGCAGCCCCGAGCCGTCCCCCGTCGCGGAGTCGAAAGCCGCCAAGGCGAGCGTCCCCAACAACCCCGAGGCGGAGGCAGCGATTCGGACATTTGTGAGTTCGTGGTTCGCCCTCGCGTCCCGCGCCCGCCCCTCATCCTCATTCTTTTCGTCCACGCCTCATTCACTCCTCATTCTTTTTGTTCAGATCAAAGAAAACCCACGTTTTGCGACGGCGAAGATCATGTCCCTGGTCGTCAGCGCCGACGGCATGTCCACCTTTCTGACCATGGCGTACGGCGGACACGACGGCCTGTATCCCTGCATCCGCAATATGCAGGTGACCAAGGAGTTGATGAAGGCGGGCTTGTTGCCCTCGGACGGCTCTGCGAAGATCCGCACCTTCACCCCCGAGGCGGTGACCGGTTGGTCCCAGTGCAAGAAGGACATGCAGTACTAAGGCACCAAGGACTACTGTGGCCGCTCCTGAGTGGAGCGTGGGAGCCTGGGCGCCGCCTCTGTCGACAACGATTGGATCGCTGTCGACGGTGCACTTTGTGTTTGGTGTTTGTTGGGTGTTGGGGCTAAAAATAAACCGAGTGCGGCAGCTTGTTTTTGTTTGGTTCGTCTGTCGTCTGTTTTGTAGGTAGCTATGATAGTTTACTTTACGAAAAGCTCTCTTTCCTACACGAAGTAGGGATTCATTGATATCTTTTCACCAGTCACCAAGCGCCAAGCCCCAACAAACACAACGCAACCCCGGCGCCGTACGAGACACCTCGACGACGCAGCCCCCCGCCCCAGAGCTTATCACCCTACTCCCCCACACCCTCCCCGTTCTCGCCATGGACGATTTTTGGGACATGTCCCACGCCTTGGTGTTGATGGCCTTTTTGGTCGCCATGGCCACCTCGTTGATGGAAGTTGAAGAAGAGGCGATCCTACCGACCACCAACAAGGTTGTCCTCGTCCGCCGGCCCAAATTCGGACTCCGCCACTGGATTACTGCAGTTTTGATGGTGCTCGGTCTGCACCTGAACATTCGTTATTTTGACGCCCACAACATCCTCGCCCCAACGCCTGCGCCTGCCCCAGCGCCGAGCTTGCTGCAGTTCCAGGGCAACCCGTGGGTGCCGGGCTGGATTCTTGGCCGGCTAACGCCCCAGGAGATGGAACGGTGGATCAGCCCCCCCATGGTGTATGATCGGACGAATCTCACCGAGCTGGCGGCTCACCTCACCGAGCGGGAGGTTCCGGAGGATCAAGTGCTGGACGTGGTGCACCGTCGCAAGGAACAGCAAGCTGAGTTTGAGATGGTGATCAATGGCGGTATGAGCGCCAACTTTGCGGTTCGATTTCTCCTTCGGGGCGCCCGCCTGGCATTTGCCCGCCCCGCCGCGGGCTCCAATCCAGCCCATCACTTTCGTTGGCCGAGGCTGACATTCCCCCGCCGCGCTCAATTCCACCCCGACACCACCAAGAAACCTCACGACCTCGATGCCGTCCTGGGGCCGAGGGAGGATCCGGCCGCCATGGCCAATCAAGAGATCATTGTGGCGCCGTCCCTGCAGGGAGAGGACGCCCAGGCGGAGGAGGGGAAGGAGGA
>JALLAP010000119.1:0-20035 GCA_036939355.1 Thalassiosira profunda | reverse complement strand
AACAAAGATGCGCCGAGGCGCCGGAGCGGATGCAGGGAAATCGCGGGCCACCATCACCGTACGGAAACAATGCGATTCCGCCGGCCCCAAGATCGGGGCCGCCGGCGTTTGCGCCGCTCCATTTGCAGGGAGCTGCCGGAGGACAATCGACCGGGGAGTACGGGCGGGAGATGTCCGCGCCCAAAAAGCTGGGCAAGGGCTCGCCGTCTTCGCGGGACGGACGAGGCAACGACGCGAGCCAGACGGAGCCCGAGACGGACCCTTCCATTTCCGAGCGGAGGGGCCAAGCGGACAGGCCGAGCGAATTCGACGACCGGGGACGCTGCGTGTCGCACCCCCACATCAAATTGCGCAAGAAGAAGCTTTTGGGCGGATGGAAGGTATTGCTGGTCAACTGCCCCGACTGCTGCATCGAGGAAATGCTCCGGATGAAGCGCGACGCCAACGGCGCGAGCGGCGGACGAGGAAGCGCGAAGGGCGCGCGCAAGCCCAAGCGCCGGTCCAACAACGACGAAGGCAGCGCCTCCCACGGGTCGAACCAGAGCCCGCCCATCGCCCAGCTGACGATTCGCACGCACGAAGCGGACACCAGCGACGTCGAGTCCACCGGATCGTCCGCGAGCGAGATCACCTTTACGAGCGGGCAGCAGTCCCGCTCGAGCGAATTGGGCAGCGGGGGCTCGGGTCCCCACCGCGTGACGCGGATGCCGTTCACGGACGCCTACGGCGACAAGGGGTGGTACACCGGCGAGGTGGCGAGCGGGAGCGGATTGCCCCACGGGCGGGGGACGATGCACTACTGCGACGGGAGGACGCGGGAGGGGTGGTGGAGCAACGGGCTGGCCGGGAGCGGGGGCGGGCCCGGTGGGCATGGTGGTGGGTCGAGGAAGGGCGCTCGAGGGCCGCCGCCGACGCACCCGCCGCCACGAGGGGACGGCAGCGTCCACAGCCGGAGCAGCGCGAACCACCATCCGGGCCCACCTCCGCCGCAGTCGCAGCCATTCTCGCCGCCATCGCACCACCACAACAATCTGCCGCCCCAACAGCACCTCCCGCAAACGAACGGCGCCGTGCACGACATGGAATGGACCGACCTCCGCGGGCGCTTCGGAGTCTACACGGGCGAGACGGACGCGAGCGGCGAGCCCCACGGCTTGGGGAGCGTGCGGTACGAGGACGAGGCGGGCGCGGTCGAGGGGGAGTGGTTTCACGGCGAGTTGGAAAGGAGGATCGAGGGGCTGGCGGTGCGGCCGGCGGGGCGGTGAGGAGGAAGGAGGCAGTAAATAGAATGAGTCAGGTTTCGAGACAGTCTACTCTGAATAGAGTGAATTAGGGTGATCGAATGAAACTACCACAAGGCCTCTCATTTGCCGTCAAGCATCGCTTCCCACTCGTTGGTCACCTTTGGATCTCTCCGTCTGCTCCAAATGTCCATGAGTGCGTGCTTTTGATGATCGTACTTCTCTCTCACCTTGGCCGATATGTTGCTAGAGTCGAAAACAGAGTCAGTATTGCAGAGCTGAATGGCAGTCCTGCCACTTGTGNTTGGCTGATATGTTGTCAGAGTCGAAAACAGAGTCAGTATTGCAGAGCTGAATGGCAGTCCTGCCACTTGTGGTCTCGATCAACTCGTGTAGCTCTTCAACAGAAAGGCCGACTTTGTCGCTCAAAGAAAGATACATCAGCTGAGGAGCAGTATCAAGCAAGCTCCGAACGTCCTCGCTGCTCAATTTGCGTGTTGTTGTGTAGAATGATCTCAGGTGAACGCAACCCTCGAAAATCTTGCGGATCCCTTTCACGGAAAGTTGATCGTGGTAGGTTAGGCAGAGCTCCTGCAGGCCGGAACATTTCCGAGCTATCAAGCCGCAGGTGTTGTCCGCAAATTCGTGGCTATCGTTGGGATCCCGCCTCAAATAGAGGATACGGAGATTGGGCAAGTCGTGAAGCATGATCTTCACATCCGAGTCCATCAGCGAGCATCCTGTCAAATCAAGCTTCACCAGGTGCCTGCAAGCGCCGATAGCTTGTGCCAGTGCGCGGCGCGACTTCGCCCTTGACCAACTCATTCGCAACCACTGAAGACTTAGCACCATCAGAGTATTCCTTTGTTCTCCAACAATGTCGCAAATTGACTGCACGTCGAATGTAACGCGCTGAAATCGGAGCTGCTTCAGGCCGCGAACCTCTCTCCACACGGAGAGACCGTTTAGGGTTATATCAGGCTCATAGATGCCGCAAAGGCTACTCGCCCAGAAGAACGAATGCAATGCCCCCTTCTTTGCCTTGAGCAAGGACGATAGTTGCTTCGCAGAGAGTATGATGGTGTCATCGTCGCCCATATTTGTGAGATCGATTTCCAGATGCTTCAACTCGTCCATGTACTTTGTTCCATACCGGAGGCCCGCGTCCAAATCGACCAGTTTGTCTCTGTCGTATTCAAGGAGAAGACCGGTAGAATCCCTCGAAGGAAGCTGCGCACTGATGTTGCAGATTCTCTGATGGCATCCCCTCGCCTTCTTTTGGCAGGCAGCAGAGCAATAGAGCGTCAAGTTGCAGCCGGAGCATACCCGCAGTTTGTAGTGGTAATCGTCGACGCCGCAATGCTCGCAAGCTTTCTTTTCGTCCTCGAGGCGCCGCAGTTGTGAACGCTGCGACCGCAACTTGCGCCCATCGGAAAGCTCCTTGGAGGATACGGCTGCGGTGGCATTGCTACCCGAAGAAAGACGCCCTGTCAAGTCTCCGACAGTGCCGTTCGCCCACCCCTTCACATGCCGTCCATTGGACCAAACCTGCTCATAAGCATCGCCCGAGGGGAGCCTCGTCGTGCCTTTCCCATGACGCTTTCCTCCCACCCACTGCCCCTCGAAGCGCCTCCCCGATGCCTTCCACGTCTTCACTCCGGAGCCGTGCGGAAGCCCTCCAATAAATTCTCCCGCGTAAACATCGCCGCTTTCCCAACTGTACGTCCCCGGTCCGAGTTGATTTCCTTCAACCCAATTCCCATCGTACACGTCGCCATTCTTCTCCTTCAAAGTCCCCTTCCCGTGCATCTTGCCGTCCCGCCACTCGCCGTCGTAGACGTGGCCGTTTGCGTATCTGCAGACGCCTCTGCCGTGCGGCTTGTCATTCTTGAGCTCGCCCTCGTAGACACCGTTGTCATAGTGGGGTGTCTCGATTTTGCCACCATCGGCAGTGCTAGTGGAGCAAGAGGGCTTCNTAGACACCGTTGTCATAGTGGGGTGTCTCGATTTTGCCACCATCGGCAGTGCTAGTGGAGCAAGAGGGCTTCAAGCCTCCCCTCGCACTGCCGCCGACCCTGTTTGGCTGGCCCTTCTCCACCGGGAATCCCTCCACCCATTTTCCCTCGTACACCACGTCGCCCGAGGCGTTGCGCCGTGTGCCATGCCCGTGCCGCAGCCCTTTTACCCACTCCCCTTCGTACGAGTCCCCGGGAGACCACCGCTGCTTCCCCTCGAACATGTTGACGTTCGCCCACGTTTTCGTCCCCCGTCCGTGCTCCAATCCGCCCCTCCATTCGCCAGAGTACACGTCGCCGTCTGCCCAGGTGAAGGTCCCGGTGCCGTCGTAGATGTTGTCCTTCCATTCCCCGTCGTACACGTCGCCGTCCGCGAATATGAAGAAGCCCCTGCCGTGGTGGCAGCCGTCCTTCCACTCCCCCTCGTAGACGTCGCCGTCCACCCAGGTTTTGGTCCCGCGTCCGTGGGGTTTCCCCTCGGCCCACTCGCCTTGGTAGATGTTGCCGTCGGCGTCGGTAATTTTCGCCACCGCTGCGCGGGGTGCCATCCTTGCGCCCCGATATCGATAGCGGAAACCTAAACTGCTCTAGCAGTCGGACGTCATTGGACCGGGAGGCTCAACCTTCACCTAGCAGTACCTCCCGCTGCACGGCCGATGTCGGAAATCAGCGCAATGATCGCCGACGAAGCTGATTTGCAATGCAAAAGCTGCGTCTTCCTTGTTGTCGGGGGCGCCGAGAAAAAATGTTGTCAGCGAGGGGTGCAGACAGGTGCAGACCACCAAAGATGCGGACCGGCCTCTCCCTCCCGCACTGCACCACCTGCCGACCGTCTCAGAGAGGTAGCCCCTCACCGCCCCCTGCTCCAGCCTCCGCTATCCAGCGAGCTCCCAGGAGCGGGCGTCTGATCTGTCTCTGGCGGGGGCGGGGGTGCGGCAGGCGGCAGGGTGCGCGCAAGCGCAAGCGGGGTTTTGGCTATGTAGCCGGTAGCAGTGGTACGTAAAATAGCTAACGATCCCCCCTCCGTGTCCCCAACAACAACATTCCGCGGTAGACTCTAGGTAGACCGCTTACTAAACTAGGACCCCCCCCCCCCTCAACGAACTCGACCAGCAGCAGAAAAGCCGCCCATGCCCCCACTCCACGCGATGAAGCACCTCCTGCCCCTCCTCTTGCCCCTCGCGGCGGCCCTGCCGTCGGGATCCCGCATTCCCGACATTTTGGAGCGCGCCAAGCGACAGCGGGAGCAGCAACTGGGGGCGGAAGTTTATGTCACCGAAGATGGTTCATCCAACGACGCGCCCCTAACAGATGTGGAGGCGACGACGTTGCAGCAACGGCTGGATCACTTCTCCGCCGAGGAGGAGGGAAAAATTGCAACCTTTGAGCAGCGGTATTTTTACAGCGGCCGCTACGTCGCAGCGGGTGCCAGCAGCAGTGATGGGGAGGCGAAGAAGACGCTTTCCTTTCTGTGCGTGGGAGGGGAGGGCCCCTCCCTGGACGCCTCCGTGCTGGTCGATTCGGTCCATTGCACGGGGGACATGATCGGGCTGGCGGAAAAATTGCACGAAGATCACCACTATGACGTCCATCTGTTTGCGTTGGGTGAGTACAGGGTTGGTGCACCTGATGTGCCCTGAGTGCATGAAGCTTGCAACTCACCTCTGTTGTGTTATTGCTGTTGGCAGAGCATCGGTATTACGGGGAGTCCTTCCCGCCCAAAGAGTCCGGACATCTCCGGGGAGACCAAGACGACGCCTCCGACGCGGACGAGTTCCAAGTGGACTATGTCCATCTCTCCTCCCGCCAGGCCGTCAAGGACGTGGCCGCGTTCGTGCAATCCCCCGAGGCACTGGGGCACCTCAATCTCTCAACCGATGCCGCGAAGCAAGTGCGTTGGATCACCTTCGGCGCGAGCTATCCCGGTATGCTCTCGGCGTGGTCGCACTTGCTGCACCCCGAGGCGATATATGCGGCGGTGTCCAGCTCGGCCCCCATCCAGGCGACGCTGGACTTTGGCCAGTATTACGAGCACGTCGGGAGGGATCTGGGCGATGAGGACGTGGGGGGCAGCAAGGCGTGCCAGACCATTGTGAAGGAGGGGCACGCGCAGGCGGTGGCGTTGCTGGAGGGGAAGGATGTGGAGGGGGAGAGCAAAGGGAGCGAGGACGGTGGTGCGGCAGAGGACGGGGTGGAGCGCGTGGCCGCACTGTTCAACGTTTGCGGAGGGGCGGAATCGCTGAAGGAAAGAAAGAATCAGGAGGTGCTCGTAGGGGATGGACTGATTGGCATTCCCGCGCAAAGCAACGATCCCAGTTGCACCAGCAACCTCTGCAACATCAGAGGGGTGAGCGAAGAATGCAATTGCCACCTAATGTCGTCTTTGATGTGGCATCTCACACAATTTCTCTTCGTACTTTGCTGCAGCTGTGCAACGCCATTGTCAACAAGCACAACGCCAATCCCAACCAATCGTCGGTGGAGATCCTCGCCGGCGTACGGCAGATGCAGACCAAGGGATCGTGCGAGGACATCAACTGGACATCTTACATCGAATGGTACCACACCCCCACGAAGCAAAATGCAAACGATAGATCCTGGCTGGTAAGAAGTGCTGCTGAGTTGCAACTTGCATTAGTTATGTCGATACTCAATCTGCTCTTGGCGTGGACAGTACCAAACGTGCTCGGAATTCGGCTTCTACCAGACGTGCAACTCGGATTCGAGCTGTCCGTACGGAAGGGGCTACCACGAAGTCTCCCGGGATTTGGAGGTGTGCCAGGCGGTGTTTGGCATCGATCCCGACACAGTCAAAAGCAGCGTCGATTCAACTCTTACTTATTACGGCGGCTGGAAACTCACGCCGAATACGGGAGATCAAACCGGCCCACAAAGCTCAATGGCGGAAGAGGGAGAGGATACCCTCGACGGGCAGAAGCGGATAATATTCGTTACGGGAGACGTCGACCCGTGGACGGAGCTCGCACTGACAGATGGGAACGACGACCACCCGAGCATCAGCGTACAGGGGGCGAGCCATCACTTTTGGACGCACAAAGTGCTGGAGAGCGACGGCGATGCCATTGTGGCTGCAAGACAAACAATATATGATACGGTATCCAATTGGCTGGAAATATCTGAGCAATCAGTATCAAGCGTGCTAGAAGAGGGAGCCGTTGCCAGGCTTTGACCGGTTAGATGTAGAGCCGCTGTTAGCTGTCGTCTTTCCACAACTCTTCCCACCAATTTGCAACCATCCTATTGTTTTTGTTGTGGATTTTGTCCAAGAGATGACACACACGGCCATAGTTTTCCTTGGCCTTCTCCGATAGCATCGAAGAGTTGACGAAACGATTTTCATTCTCACAACCACCAACGAGTACAGTTCTCCCACCCGTTTCCTCAATGATCTCGACGAGGCCTAGATATGCAATGCCGTGCTTGCGTCCCAATGAAAGGCACACCAGTTGAGGAGCAATATCCAACAAACTCCGGATGTCATCACGGCTCAATTTGCGTGTCGTAGTGAGGAAGTATCTGAGATGAACACATCCTTTGAAAATCTGGTAGATTCCCTTCATCGAAAGGCGATCATGGTCGTCCAGATTGAGCTCTTGAAGACTGGGGCACTGCCGAGCTATGATGCCGCAACCTTTGTCCGTAAATTCGTGCGTTTGGCATTTATTCCGCCTGAGATCAAGGATGCGGAGATGGGGCAGGTCGCGAAGCAATACCTTCAAGTCGCAGTCTGTAAGCAAGCAACCTTGTAAATCAAGCTTGACCAGACTTTTGCAAGAGCTGACTGCTTGCGCAAGCGATTGGCGGCAGTTCGCTGGGGCCCAACAACTCCCCAAATACGGAAGGGTGAGAGCAGTCAGCGTGTCCTTCTGTTGGTCAATGATGGTATGAAGGGACTCAACCCCATCGAATGATGTGCGTTCAAAGTGCAGCTGCTTCAGCCCCCGCATTTCCTTCCAGACATCGTGGCCATTTCGAGTGATGCCAGAAACGTTGAGGACACAAGACACTAATATCACTGATTCCAGTACCCCTTTCTTTGATCTCAAGAACGAAGACAGCTTCTCTGACGAGAGTTTGGTTGTACCCATATCCTCCGCCGACATCCCTGTCAGATCCAAGTTTAGATGCTTCAGATGGGGCATGTACTTTGTCGCAAATCGAAGCCATGCATCGAAGTCGTTCCGTTTCTCTCCGTCGTACGTCAGAGAGAGCTCTTCTGAATCCTTCGACGGCAGCTCTGAAACGATGTCACAGATTCGCTGATGAGAGCCCCTCGCGGCCTTTTGGCAGGCAGCAGAGCAGTAGAGCGCCAGGTTGCAGCCGGAGCATACCCGCAGTTTGTATCGGCCGTCATCCACACCACAGTGCTCACATTCTTTGGATGTCTCGTTCCTTTGCAGCCGCCGTTGTTGAGATTGAGTTGATCGCAGCGTGCGCTCATCATAGATACGCGTCTCCTTCTCCTGTTGCTTCTCTCTGCTGGCACCAGGAGCTGTGCCCTCGTTCCGGGCTCTAGCTTTGGCCCCGATGCCCTCTTCTTTCTCATTCCCTCTCAGCTGTCCATCCACCCACTGTCCCTCGTAAACGTCCCCGGAAGCGAGAGTCTGTTTCCCCCACCCGTGCTGTTTTCCCTCCACAAACTCGCCGTAGTACACGGTGCCACTTGTCCAGGTAAACGTCCCGACGCCGTGGTACAAGTCGTTCTTCCATACTCCGTCGTAGACGTCGCCGTCATTCCACTCAAATCTGCCCTCCCCGTCCATCTTGTCGTCCTTCAGCTCTCCGTCGTAAACGTTGCCGTTTGCGTGCTTATAGACGCCCCTGCCATGAGGAATGCCATCCTCCCACTCGCCATCGTATGTGTCGCCCTTTGCACATTTACAGACGCCTCTGCCGTGTCTCTTGCCATCCTTGAGCTCGCCCACGTAGACGCCGTTGTCATAGTGGCTTGTATCGACCTTGGCGTCGTTCTCGCGGCCCTCGAGGTCGGTATTGGAGCGAGGGGGTGACGCGGATTTTCCCTCCTCCATCTCGTCGCGATGTCCGACAGACGGCAAGTACGACTACACAGCACGCCGTCTTCCTCCCCCCCTTTTATCCTCGCTCCGCTCCGATTCCGCCAGCCCCTCGATCTCGGGCCGCACGCGTGGCTAAAGCTGGGGCGGCGGCGCGGCGGTCCAAAAAATCGCCGCGGCGGGATCTGGATTTGGAGAGAGCGACGGAGGAGGCTGGAGGAGGGATGCTCACAAATCAGCTTTTGGCTTGGGCGGGGACGGCGCGGGCAACGGAAGCGGTGCCCACCTCGCCACGACGTCCCCAAGGGCAACAGCCTCGTTCGGCTGCGTGTCGGCGGGGGTGAGGCTCAGGTGGTAGCAGGGCGCTCCGCTTTCACGATTGCAAGCGGCGTATAACTCGTGGATTGCAGCTCGTCGTGAACCACAGTGCATTTTTGCGTTGCTGTTGCTGCCCCTGGCTCCGCTCGATCAGCGCACTGCCCCGCCCTGTTGCTGCGGGAGGCTGCGCCGCAGAATTGTGCGATTGCGGCTGCGGGGCGATGGGGAAGAAACGTCGCGATGGCAGGGCCTCCTCCAAGCGAGGCAATAATAATTGTGCGTCGTCCAATGCCGGGGCTCGAAATTCTGATGGCGGCGGTTTGCAGCACACGGCGACGGGCATTCGCTATAATAACGGCACCTATACTGGACAGCTCAAGGGCGGGAGGCCGCACGGACAGGGCAGAATGAAGTTTGAGAATGGGGACATCTACGAAGGCGAGATGAAGGATGGAGTGATTCATGGCAAAGGCGTCTACAGATATGCAGATGGCAACGTCTACGATGGCGAGTGGAAAGACGGCGACAAGCACGGCAGTGGGACTTTCACGTGGGGAGATGGAGATGTGTACGAGGGTCCGTGGGTGGCGGGGAAAGAGCAAGGGAGGGGGACATATAGGTGGGAGGATGGCAAAGTCTACGAGGGCGAATTTGTCGGTGGAGATATGCACGGACGGGGAACCCTGACATACTCCTGGGGAAGTGTGTACGAGGGAGAGTTCAAGGAGGGGGAAGAGCACGGGAAGGGCGCCTTGAAATACCCCTCGGGAGAAATCTTCGAGGGGATTTGGGTTCACGGAGCGTTGGCCAACGGAGACGACAGCATCAATTTCGCCGGGGATTCCTCCCTCCCCACTGCTGACGCCCGGAACTACGACGCCGCTGCAAAGCGTGAATCTTTTGATGGGCGCAAGTCGCGGTCGCATCGATCCCAGCAGCGGCGGCTCGAGGCTGCCACGAAGAAATGCGAGCACTGCGGTGTAGACGATTACCAATACAAGTTGCGGGTATGCTCGGGCTGCAACCTGGCGCTCTACTGCTCCGAAGCATGCCAGAAGGCCGCGAGGAGGTCTCATCAGAGAATTTGCGACATCATTTCCGATCTCCCACCACGGGACGGGGATAGGCTTGGACTTGAATACCGCGAAGGCAAACAAAATGACTTCGATGAGGTCTGCGCTATGCGACGAAATACATGGACAATCTGAAGCATTTCGGTATAACGATGGAATCGGGCGACAAGGTGAAGGTTTCGGCCAAGCAATTATTCTCGCTGTTGAGGTCAAAGAAGGGCGCACTGGATTCTGTTATATGGTTCCCAAACGGCCCCGTCCACGTTCCTGGGGTGTCCACAAATGGCTATGACGTGTGGAAGGAACTGAACGGTCTGAAACTATTACAGCTTTCCTTCTTGTCATTCCGTGACGCTCAGCACATTTGCGACATCATTGGCCGGCAAGAGGATACGTTGGAGATGCTTGCGCTTCCATTTTTGGATATCAGTTGGCACCGAGCAAAGTCCCGTCGTACGATTGCACAAGCTGTCGGCTCGTGCAAGCATCTAGTGAGGCTCAATTTGGAATGGTGCTCACTGATGGACTCCGATTTGAAGATCATGCTTCAGGACCTGCCAGATCTTCGCGTTCTCTCTCTGAAGCGGGATACTGGCGATACGCATGAGTTTACAGACAACACCTGTGGCTTGATAGCTCGGAAATGCCCCAACCTTCAAGAGCTCAATGTTGTCTGCCACTACCACCTTTCCGTGAGGGGGATTCGCAAGATATTTGAAGGCTGCGTTCATCTCAGATCGTTTCACACGTCCTCCTTCAAGCTGAGCTGCGATGATGTACAGAACTTATTGCATGTCGCGCCTCAATTGCTTTGCCTCACTTTGGGCAGCAAGTTTGATGCTTCGGATGAGGAGATAACTGGTGTCATTGAGCGCACTGGCGGTAGAACGTTGTTTCGATTCGCGAGCCCTGCCATTTTTCGTCCAGTTGCTCTGTCCGCCGAAAGCAGGAAAAAGTATGAACAACAGAAAGAACTGCTTGAAAGAACCATGTGCCTGAAGGATGGCCCTCTTGTAGTAAATGAGTGGGAAGATATGTTTGAAGGCTGAACGAGATAGATAGGTAGCATGCATAAGACTTCTCTGCTTTCATGTGTTGTATTTCGTATCTTTCTTTTATCACTAGTCTTCAAGCAAACAGCTTCTTGCCACCCCGGCCGCAAAAGTCCCCCGTCGGCATCAGGAGCACGTCCGGCAAATTTCCGCCCAATATCACAACGTCTCCGTGGGAGTCGCCCAGCCTCGCCAGCGGCGCGTGCCCAAACCAGTACAAAACGAGCCCGGGTCCAAATCGATGCACGTACGTCTCCACCTGGGGCAGCACGCTGTTCGTGTGCGTGTCCGCATCTCCAAACAGCGCCTTCGAGTCTATCCAACAGATGATCTTCCACTCGTACTCCTCGTCATCTTCCAAGCTGTACTCATTGCGTGCCCTAGCACGGCCGAGCGGCTCCCGCCTCCGCACCTTCACGCCAACCGGACACGACAAAAGGATGTCCGGCGTCTTGGCCGTTCCCCGCGCGCGCAAATCCTCCTCGGTCTCAAATGGCACGTCCATCGACCGCAGCGTTTGCTCCAGCAGCAGCTCGTACTCGATGCCGACGTTGTGCCGCTCGCGGTCTTGCCGGGGACCGTACATGGGATCGGAATCGATGGCCTCCCGCACCTCCCGCGACAGCCGAGAGAGCGGTTGCAAACTGTCGCCATTCTCGCTATCGATTTCATCGTGCATATTCAGTCCAGAAAACGGATCCAGCAATGGCTCCTTTCTCACATCGCCCTTCTTTTCCGAAAACAGATACTCCGGCAGTATTGCAGTGGACCCGCAGCCCAGAACTTTCTCTGGATGGCGCAGCGCCTCGGTCACAAACTTTTTGACGTGCGTCGGTGTTGTAGTGCTCTTCGACTTGTTGCCGCCCTCCCTGCTGTTGGAAGTTGCAACATTGCCACTCCCCGCATTCCCCTCGCGCTTGTTGTGTGGCTTCTCCGGAGGCACGGCCACGTTCTCCACGATCAGCCGGGCCATCATGCTCGGCGGGTAGTTGCACTTTCGAGCCAGCGTAACAATCGACATCCCGTTCAGGTAGCTCGTCACGTGGCGCATCGTCTGATTTCTGACCGACCGCGACGAGCGCTTCATGTGGACCACATGGGCGTTGCGGAACAGCGAGTGGAGGGCCTCGAACGACAGTCCAAACTCTTTGGAGTGTCGGCTGATCTCCTCGTGGAAAGTTGCAAGGGAGAACATCAGGGCGTGGCCCGCCGCGATGGTGCGGCGGCACCACGCCTCGGCGCGGTCGTAGCCGTCCGACGAGCACTCGCCGTTGCCGTCGGCGGCTGGGGCAGGAGGTGGCGAGGACGGCGGCGTCATCTTTGCGTGCACCAGCTCCTTTGTTGGCGGCTGTGCCCCGGCCCGCGCCGCCCGCGATTTTTGGTCACCCGCCACCCGCCACCAACGCAACCAGCCACGTTCGTCTCGTTGCACAACTCTCCCGCGCCCGCCCCGCTACGACCACCACTCGATCGGCACGTGCCGCCCATCAACTCCGAACACTCTATCTGGCAGGACGAGGGGCGTGCATTTCCCGATTGTGGCAGATCGACGAGGAAAGCGACGCACGTGATGTGCTCGCGATCACAACGAGGTGGCGCGCTTCCCTCGACGCTCGACAAATGGGAGCAACGCCTCGCGACGCCGAGACAAATAGCCATGGAGCGGATGCACTGTCTAGGAGTGTCAATTGAGAGAGGGATCGAGGATACGGGGAAAGTTGATGGCGGCCTACCCGAGCGGCTGGTGTCGCTACTGGAGGACGCATCAACGCCCTGGTCTGCATTCGTCGCTTCCGTGAGGGATGATGCGCCTCCTCGAATGTGCGAATCTGCAGAAGTCGCATCGCTGCATCGAACGCTGTATCTGCTTTCGAGCGTATCCAGAATGGATCCTACGCTTGGTGAAGAAATTGCAAGAGCGGGGACGCAGCCGATATGCACGCGCCTGATCCAACAAATCAACAAATGCAGAGCCATCATCGGGGAAGATTGCATATCAGACGAAGATTCGGACGCTTTGATAGACATGCATGATGTCATATTCGAGATATACTCGCCATCGTCTGTTCAGGGTTTGGCGTTTACTGATGAAGAGCTGCGGGGTCGATTGCCATTGCTGTACAAGTTGACGCCGGTGCCTCAATGCATCCAATCGAGAGGATATGACGAATCTTCCAACGGGGGAGAGCATACGACAATATTCATACGCCAGGTGACAAAGCGGCAGTCCGCCCAAGCAGATGTAGGGTTTGTCATGTGGCCCTCGGCAATCGTGCTATCCCGATGGGTCTTGTCAAAACCACACGTACTGAAGGGCAAATCAGTTTTGGAGCTGGGAGCGGGGTGCGGCCTCGTCGGCATCGTTGCTGCACGTTTGATATCTCAGGGTGAATCGGAGAGCAAAGAGCACGCTGTGTCACAGCAACGGGTGATGATAACCGACGTGAACGAGCTGGTACTGGAGAATATCTCACAAAACATCGAGCTGAACGACGTCGCGTCGGTTGCATCGGTTGCCAAACTGGACTTCTACGAACAGACGGGCGATGATTCAGGGAAATGGCTGGCCGGGGAAATGAATGGCGTCACAGCATCAGGACGCGAGCAGGTTGATATTATTCTTGCTGCTGATATCATCTGTCAGCCCGAGGATGCAGTGGCCGCGTCCAAGACCATCATCGATGCACTGAAGCCTGGAGGGCTGGCGCTCGTCGTTTGTGCGAATTCCGAGCACCGGTTTGGCGTCGAAATCTTTGTTGAGGAGTGCCAGAAACGGGGCCTCGAGGTGAGGACAACAGATGTGACAGAAATGTTTGACGGAGCGCTGCTGACAGAGCAGATGGAAAGCTCAGCTGGCTACGTCGACGGAATGGAGTTATCTTTCTTTGAAGTGGGGAAACGAGAATGAATAGCCCCTTAACCTTTAATGAAATAGAAGCCCCGTCCAATCGATAAAACCCTCTGGTCTTCGTACCCCCTGCCTGATTGCTGTGCATTCCTCCAAAGATTGCATGGCAGGTAAACCCTTTAATTGCAGCTCACATCCCCAAGGCTCGTCCGATTTGATGTCCTCCTATCCTCATCGTCCACCATCGACTTCACGCTCCCAACACTCTGCCTTGCAGACTTGATGCTTCCCATGCTCGCCCGTGGGTTCTCCTTTCCAACGCTCTCGTCAGCATCAGCATCAGCCTGCTCCTTGGCGGGCTCTTCGGCAGTTGCTTCCCCCTCGTTCTCCTCCTCCTCGACCGAAGACACGCTGCCCTCGTCGTCCGATGCATTCTTCACGTCCACGAGGAGATCTGCCAGCTTCTTGATGGCTCGGACCGTCACACCATCGTCGTTGGCGTACTCGGCCTCGTCGACCGCAGTCTTGAGCCGGCGCAGCAGGTTTCTATCCTCGGTCTCAACATCGATGCGGGCGCTGCCCAATACCTTGGCCAGAGCGCGGGTGTAGAATTGAGGGGCAGAGTCGCAATCCTCGGCGAGGAACTCGGCCACGTCGATTGAGGCGAGGAGGGTGCTGCTGGCCTCGACAACCTCATCTCCTTCTGCATCAACGGCTGTCGCCTTCTCCACCTCTTCGGTAGTATCAGCTGCATCGCCCTCGACCGCTTCCTTCTCAGCCTCGTCCGCCACCGACTGCTCGCCTCCCGTTGTCTCCACCTCCTCCTTCGCCTGGCTTCCCTCCTGGTTCTTCTTCTTGTCGGCCAGGTCGACCGTGAAGCAAATGTACTCGATCATCTTGCCAATGGGCCAGCGCGCCAGCGCCTCCTTGCCCTGGCCCTTCACGCCGGCCAGCTTGTCGTTGACAATGTTGAGAACCAAGCCAACCGAGGCAATGAGGTCGTCGTTTGCGTCCAAGCTCGACATGGCGTACGTCGGGAAGAAGACGCTCAGCAGCTGCTGCANCGATGAGGTCGTCGTTCGCGTCCAAGCTCGACATGGCGTACGTCGGGAAGAAGACGCTCAGCAGCTGCTGCAGCCGCACGGGGCTGCCAGGCTTCTTGGCCCCCTCCCCGTCGAGGTCCTCCTCGTCGTCCACCTGCGATGACAGCTCCGAGTCGAAGTAGATCGATACCAGCCACGCCACCAGCTCCGGATCGCGGATGCGCCCCGCCAATAACAGCTTGGCCGCGATCTCGGCAGCGATGAGGGCAATCGTCGGCTTGCTGTGGGCGAGCATCTCGAGGAGCATGGCCTTGAACGGCACGGACGCCGAGCCGCCGCTGCCCGCGCTGCGCTCCTCGTCCTCGTCGCCGGCCGAGTCCAGCATCATGTTCTCGTGAATCAACGCCAAATCGCACAGCGCCATCGCCGCGCGGGACCGCACCTCGGCCCGCTCCGCCCGACTCCCCGCCACCGTCAGGAGGAGCGGCATGAACTCGCCCAGCACCTTCTCCTCCGTGCTCAGGAGGCAGAACTTGCTCAGGCACATGACGCCGTGCTCGCGCACGATGGCGTTCTTCGACGTGATGGCCGGGGAGAGGTGCTGGAGGAACCCGTCCAAGATCGGATGGCCGACCATCTTGGCCGAGCCGCTCTCGAGGGCGACGTTGAGGATGGCGATCGCCCGCATCTGGCGCACGATGACCACAGCCCGCTCGTCCACGCCCTCGCCGGGGTTGAAGGTGTCGTCGTCCTCGACGTCGACCAAGATTTCACTTACGGTCTGGAGGAACTGCGCCTCCTTGTCGTGCGCGGCGGCCATGGCCCGGACGCACGCTTCCACTAGATCGTCCGGCGTGGCCAGCCGCGCCAGCACCCGCCGCATGATGGAGACGAAGTGCCGCCGGCTCCCCTCCTCGCGCAATTCGCTCGCCTCGGCCATCCGAATCAACTGCAGGCACACGAAGCTCTGGGCGTCCTCCAACGCGGCGGCGTCGTCCTCGTCCATCTCGTCCAGGAGGTCCTCGTCCGCGTTGAACTCGATGAGGGCGTCGATGCGCGATTCGAGGAGGTTGCACAGCGTGGGGATGTCGGTGATGACGTCCAGGACGGACTCGCCCTTGGCCGCGGCGAGGTCGCACTTGACGCGGAGGAAGAGGGCGAGGGCGGGGCTGAGCGTGTTGGCCGTGGCCGCGCCCTCCTGCTCTCCTTCTTCCTCATTCTCCGGCGCGGCCACAATGTCCATGACGTTCCTCCGCCGCAGCACCTGCTGCTTCAGCGCCCGCACCTCCGGCCCGCCCAAGCTCTGCCTAACGAGCACCACGCCCCGCTCCACGTTCTCCTCGCAATCGATCGTGTTGGCCACGTTGAGCAGCACCCGNCCTAACGAGCACCACGCCCCGCTCCACGTTCTCCTCGCAATCGATCGTGTTGGCCACGTTGAGCAGCACCCGTGCGGCCGTTTCGCAGGCCTTCTCGTTGAGGACGGGATCGAGCCCCTCGAGGAGGGCGACGGGATCGAACTTTGCGGACTTGAGCCACGACGTGCAGAGGAGCTCGACCGTCTTGGCGTAGGTGGTGGCGCAGCTGTCAATCCCGCAGTTCGTCAAAACACACGGTGAGAAAAGGCACTTCTGTTGAGTTACGGAACATGAACACAAGATGGGCACTCACCGCTTGGTCAAGCCGTTTCTCAGAACCTCCGCCCGTCCCTCGACGTCCAACGCCTCCAACTCCACGTTTTCCCTCAAGCTGTCAATGGCCGCCTCCCTCACCTTCCCGTCCACGTCCTTGATCCGCTCAATGATCGAGGGGACGTTGTCCTCCGAAGCCGGCAGAGTCCGCGCCGCCAACGCCCGGTTCGTGGCCGAGGAATCGTTCGACAGAATCCAGAGGAGGCTCGCCTGGAGGGAATTGCCGAGCTGCTCGTAGTGCTCCTCGAATTCCCCGCCTGTGAACAGTTTGGCCGCGTCCTTGGACAGGAGGCCGGCCGCGGCGGCGATCCCCGCCCCCCTCACTTTGGCAATCTTGTCGGTCGCCCGGGGCAACAAGGCCCGCCCCGCCTCCAGCAGGCACTCGGCCTTCCACCCCTCCCCCCTGGTTGAGCCCACGGCCGCGGCCTGCTTGGCCTTCTTCTCGCCCTTCTTCCGCAGCGCCGAGGGGGCCGCCCGCCCGCCCTCCAGGAGGAATTGGACGGCGAGGCCCAACAAATGGCACCCCTCGGTCCGAATCGCGTCTTTTTCGACGGCGCAATACTCCGCCGCCCGGGCGACGACCGCCTGCATCGTCGCGCCGTTATCGTCTTTCGACACGCACGAGGCAAAGGCCGCGGCCAGTTCGACCGTGGCACCGACGGACTCGCCCCACTGCTCTTTCTTGGTAGTCTTGGGGGCATTCGCAATGGCGGCGATGGCGCAGTCCAAACACCGCACCGCGGCCCCGGCGGCCTCGGCGCTCACGTCCTCGGTCCAGGCGGAGGAGGAGAGGATGTCCCCGCGCAGGTCCTTGGCCGCCCGGGCGGCCGCGGAGGAGGAGGGGGAGCCGTCGCGCTGGTGGGCGTCGAAGTGCGAGTGGATCAGCTCGGTGACGGTGCCCGGAGGGGCGGCGGCGCCGGCGGCGGGGGCGAGGGTGGGGGAGCGGGGCGCCATGGCTATTGTGGTGGCGCGGGAGGGGAGCCGCCGCACGCTGGTTTTGCGTCGTTTGTTTTGGCGGATGAACGCCAACGACTGACATCCTAATAATCGGGATTTTCGCCACTTGAAACTCTCTTAGCGAAGCGAAGTTTAGGTGTCGTCCGGTATCCACGTCGTCCTAATACAGCTCACAAGTCTCACATCTGCAACTTTGCAAACCACGTCCGAGATGGGTCCGAGCCCCTCCTTCAATTTGCGAACCCTCGCAATCATCGACGCGCCGCCCGATCGGACACGGAAAGAAGCAGCTGGCTTGGCAGCTGGGAGGGAACACGGATGCGAAGGCTGGGTTAGAGCTAAATGGGCCGGGCAGTTTCGTATCATTGCAACTTGAATTTACATGTGTATTCAATAGACAAGACATTGCCAGAATGTCCTTCCTGGTCCACAGAGGAACCAATAAGTCGATTTGAATGCTGTCGCGTTGCTCGAAAAGTGCTTCGCCTCGCGAAAGTCGACGCTTCAAATAATTGTGGGACGGGCGTCTCATTCTTCGTGGCCACGCATTTTTCCCGCCAAAACTGTAGGTAGAGGCAGCTACGTCGTACGAGGTAGAGTAGTCACTTCTTCCTCCTCCTCTCTTTCCTTGTTGGTCCGCTCCCCCTCGACGTCGACGCTCTTCTTCCTCGCGTCGCTCCCATCGGCAGCAGGGCGCCGCAAAGCCGCGCTCGGAGCAGGCCGACAATTGTGGGGTGGGCCATGATTGTCCTCGGCCCGCAACTTGTTTCGCATCACCTGCTGGAGGGCGACGCCCATGCCGGTGATGGAGACGGTCGGCCGAGTGACGATGCTGCGCCCTGCGACAAAGAAGTTGGCGATCATGACGACGCTGTCGATCTACGGCTTGCACCGACTGGTGTCTACAAAATATGTGCGCCACCGGAGCAGGATGTAACAAAAGTTGATGCTCATATGACGAATCAGTGGACGGATGCCCGGCTCAAGGTGTCCGGTGCACTGGGCTCGATTGGCGCTCCTCCCTTGGCCCCGTCGTCCGAGAACAGTCCGACGAGAATCATTTGCAACGATGCGTCCGATCCGAAGGAGGCAAATACAATGCAACAAAATCTCAATGATCTATTCAGTTCCATAATGGATATGGCGAATGCGCACGCTGACCTGATACAAACACTGAACCGAGTGATGGGAACTCTTTCCATTGGCACGAGCGTCCGATTGGGTTTGGGGCCAATCACTGCCGGAGATGGGAATGGCCGGCTAGTGGCGCGGGCGGAGAAAGCGTGGGCGACGCGCCATTTACATCGAACGGATGATACCGCAAAATCGGCCGATGCACCATGCAACACGCAAAGTCTGGGCGGGGGCAGGCCGGGGCTGGCATTGCAAAAACTGCGCAACATCGTTCATCGGGCAATCGTCGATCAAGCGGTATCCTTGCAGGGGGTGCTGAATACCATGTCGAATAGTAGTCCACTCCAACGGGATGAGAGTGCATCTGCTTCGGCATGGGAAGAATTTGCACGTGATGTGCAGCACTCCCGGGAGATGCCTCACGTGTTGACGCTCTCCCAACTTTCCGTTTGGATCAATGGCATTGGCGGATTTCTCTCGCACGTGCTTTCTGGACTGCTTGACTGGCAATGCATCCAAAAGTTTGCCCATGGTGCTATGTTGGCTGGCTTGAAGCATTCGTCGCAGCTTGCTCGTGAGCGAGTGGCTTTTTTGCATTCGGCCTGCCCTACATCACGGCCATCTGAAGATGAGCGAATGTGTGTTGGTGCAGAGAATAGTGCCGAAGACGAGAGCCATGCAGAGTGCAACTCTGCCGAGGATCAAACGGCCCAATCAGGGCGTCAAAGAAGGAGACGGGCGGAGTGGACGATACAACACTTGCAATCTACGCTGGAAGCAGCTCGTGTCTCTCTGTGGGCATTTGAGCAGTCTCGCAGCACCAGCACTGTCAATGATAACGAAGGCCGGGAAATGTGGTGGTCGCAGTTCAGAGAAATGATGGAACGATCTTGCGCTTCCATCCCGGCAGTTGAGGAGCAGTTATTTCCAACTGCGCGGGATACCGATGAAGAGGCAGGGTGCGACGCGGCAAATGAATGCGCAGAACACATCAGCGACGTCACATTGTTGGGCGCAGGAAACAAGGCTGGTGGCGAGGAACCACACGCGAACAAAACGCTGGTATTTTCGGGGAGCGGAGCAAAGCAGCCGCGCCCACCAACCAAGAGGACTGCGTCTTCTTCCGATACGGGCGCCCCGCCACCGGCATCATTCAGTGCAGCCGATCAAACACTGCTCCTTCGAGATTTGGAGAGGCGCATAAAGACGATCGGACTGGCCGAGGAGCACGAGCTCGTAAACGATGGAGCGGAAGCTACGGGTGGCTCGTCCGAAAACGCAACAACAGATGCAGATTCCACCAAGAGCCAGCCGCTGTTTTTGGGCGTGCCGGGATCCATGCTTGCAGATCTCACTTCGGCCATTGCAAGAAACGGCGCGTCCAGCAGGGAAAGGGTGATTTGAACGCATGAGATGGCAGTCGGTATGCAGAAGATGGCAGTCGGTATCCAATAGATCACCTTCTCCTCAAAATCTTTTGGGAGAAGGGTTGCAGATTTTGCGCATGCCAATCCTGCATGCATTGATAGTGCCTAATACAACCACCAATGACTTCAAAATACAGTGCTTTCACTAAGGTATTTTACAGCGTGCTATCAAGTGTTGATGCTTTCGATTGGGCGGTATT
>JALLAP010000118.1:0-20807 GCA_036939355.1 Thalassiosira profunda | reverse complement strand
TCGGCTCCCTCCTAAGCCGGGTCCTTCTCTCCGATGCGCCGACGCTGCGTAAGCTCGGTCTGTATCGCTTTTTGAGTGGGTGCACTGGCGTCAATGTCTCTGCCTTGGACGCCAACGCAGCCGAGTCAGCCAGTGATAGAAACAAGCCCAGCGTGGCTTCTACACAGCAAGCCCCACTCTCTGTGGTTTCGGTTGGCTTTGTCGTCGATGTGTTGATGCGGTCATACGACGCTATCGTCGCAACCAAAGTTGGAAACAATATCTCGATTGACGAGGAGGGCCAGCAAAAGAGTGTTTCTATCTCTGATTTGCTCTCCAAGTTTCTCTCGACGTACAGCATCACTTTGGCAACGGAGGATGGGGAGGGAGGAAGCGAGAAGCTATCGGAGCTCGTGAACAGGGTGTTCGGACCGGAGCTCCTCGAGACGTACAAAACGAGATCCGTCTTGCTGTTCTACCAATCCCTGGCCACTGCTCTCGATCAGGCTGCGGCTGCAGAGAAGAACCATCGACCAGAAATTGAGCCAGCAACCATTCAAGCCGCGATCCGATCCATGCGTGCCATTTTCTCGTCGGGAGGGGCGCCCAAATCGATGCAACAGGGTCTGAAGCTGGCCGTGGCTTTGGCTCTGAAGAATGCTGCACCTTGGGAGAAAGTGGATGCGTCCGTGGTCCTGCAAATCCTTGCTCTGTACCCGCCGCTCGACGAGATGGCGGATGAAGCCGAGGAGACGGCACACTCAAAGGCCCGAGACGCCATTAGGCGCTGGCTGCTCGGTCTTGGGAGTGGCGCGTGGGCGAAGAACGCTGCCTCTGCCTGTGCTTCTGCGTATGTGTTGGGGCAACTCCTGCCCTATGGCGAAATGGATGTCATGACCGGCGTCAACGCAGCGGAACGAGAAGCTGGAATGGCGATCAGCATCCTGTGCTCCCTTTCTGGTGATGGGAGCGAGTTGCTCTGGCCGGCCGTCTTCAAAGGCCTGCAACAGAGTGTCTCTGCCACCGCGTCTGGGACGCCGGGCTTTTGCAAGGCAACTCGATCCATGATCTTGCTAGAGTTTGGGTGTAAGGAAGGCGTTCTCTCTGGCATGGGAAATGGAGACCTCGTCATGGACTCAAAGCAACACATGATGCCTCCTCCGCCGCACATCGAATCGTTGCTCGGCAATGCCGTTCAGTTCGTCTTGTCGCAATCGATGGCCTTGTCGACAACTCTCTTTGAGACAAGCGACGAAGGTGGGTCATCGAGTGGCTCCACACGCTCTTCGACATCTGGCAGTGCTTCTCAGTATGTCGCCATACTGATTGGCCAGTTGAGGACACTGCATCTTGCATACCCCTCGAGCGGCTCGCTGTCGCAGGCTGTCGACAGCATGCTGGACGAATGCGTCACTTCCCTCGCCAAGTCGGAAGAATCTCAGGCGGGCAATGTTGTGAAGTCTCTGACGTTGACCTACGCCGCCCTCTCTTGTGGAGCAAGCTTCACCGGGGGCGAAACAATTGACCGCCTCGTCTCGACCTGCCGCACCATCCTTGGATTGGAGTTGGTCATACCGCCAACAGTAAAGAAAGAGGCCAAGCAAGCTTGCAGATCCATCTTTCAGTACGCAAAATGGTGAGACAGCTTGCATTCTGCCGCACTTTCGTGTACTGCTCATTTCACTCTCATACCGCGCGTCGTTCCATCTGCAGGGGATCGTTGTCGCTCCTCGTCCCAAAGATACGAGAAGCAGCNCTCTCATACCGCGCGTCGTTCCATCTGCAGGGGATCGTTGTCGCTCCTCGTCCCAAAGATACGAGAAGCAGCCGAAGGGCACAGCGCTGAGATTGAAAATGTGTATCAGGCGATACTGGACGCTGCCCGAGATTCTGTCGACGCCACTCCAGTGATTGCTCTACCGCCTCTGTTTGAATGTGCTCTTGGCGCCGGGCAGCACATTGTGACATTTGATGGAGAACGGCAAACCCCGTTGCTTTCATCTCTACAGACCATCATTGAAACTCTGTTTGCGGTGTTAGAAGAGGAGACATCGTCCTCGAATTGGACGTACATGCTGAATGAAATGTGCAAGCTGATCTTCCGTGGAAAGCTCCTGGTGGAAGAGTACGCGTCGTATTCCAACGGAGGCGAAATGCCGATCAAACAGGCGTTCAAGAAGTTGCTACGGATGGCAGGCACGCAAAAGCCATACATTGCAAAGACGGCTGTCAGCCGTATCTCGGCTGCCTGGTTGAGTCCCGAGGAACCCGGAAGCGACATGGGATTGTGCGCCATCCCGTATCGAGAGGAGATTGCTCAGCTGCTTATCTTCAAAGAATGCCGCATCGACGAAAGCGCCACGCATCAAAGCTCAGACAAATGGGACGCTCTTCCGCGGTCCACCCACGTCTCTAGCATCACGCGGGCCTTTGTCCTGTCGTTCCTGTCGAAGCTTCCTGCTCCCGGCGACATATCTGATGTTGTATTGAAGGATTTGGTTCAGTTCATCATCATGAAGCTACTTGGCATTTGCTGCGCCAAGCCTACCGTTGGGAAAGCCTTCATTTCGGGATCGGAAGAATACGCGCGCTTCACGAGGGCTTTGCAAGCTCTCTGCCTTTTGTGTCGATACGTGACTGCTGATATTGCTCAAAAGGTAGCTGCCAAAGTATTCCCAACCATGGCCTACAATCTCCACGGACAGCTGCGATACTTCATTGAGATCTTCGTCATCCAATGCACGCGGCTTCACCCAGAAGTGTTTGGTCGAATGCTCATCAGCGAAATCCGTCGAAACGATCTGACTTTGGCGCAAGTGGCATCGCTCATGATTATTGGCGGCAACCTGACTGTTGGACGGTACAGCAACGACTTCTTCTGCTCGTTGGCGGATCCCAAACTCAAAGCGATCCTCTGTGGAGTGCTTCCTTGGCTTAGCTCGACGCAAGGGTTCTCGAGAGCCATCGCCCAGCTGCTTTGCCACAAACTCATCCCGCTGGTGGTCGATGTCAACGCAGAGGTCTCGTCTTCTGCGGAAATCGAGAAGGACGACGCCGTGCTACGCTCTGTCTATTCCTTCTTGGAAGACAATGCAGATATGAGCAGACTTCGGGTTCGGCAGCAACAATTCTTTGATGAGTACGACGTGGACAGCTCGTGCACCTTTGAAGGGCTGCTGGCCATTCCGGTTGACGAGGGAGAAGAGGCCGACCCTACCCACCTGGTAGACGCTATCAAAGACTGCCTCGCCGAAGTCTACAAAGAAGCGCACGGCGAGGATGCCCCTCTGTGGAAGCAAGTGGAACAAATGCTCATCGGCGCAGACCTGCCAAAGCAAGATGGCGTTGCTAGCGAGGACTCAGATGGGGCGGAGGACGAGGCCGAGCTGGTCAACTTCCAACGCAAGATTCTGCCAATCGATGCGCTTGATTTGGGCATCCACAATATGCAACAACAGAAGCTATCCAACGCGGCTGGAAAGCGGAAGCAACACCTCGTTGTCTGCGCCTCTCTCATCGACAAGGTGCCAAACTTGGCAGGGCTGGCCCGGACGTGCGAGATCTTTTCTGCCCAAACTCTGGTCATTCCAAACCTGTTGGTGCGAAAGCAGGACGACTTCAAGAGCATATCTGCCAGCGCGAACGATTGGATCGACATGGAGGAGTGCAAAGAGGATGATCTGTTGAGTTGGCTTTACAAAAAGAAAGCCGAGGGCTACGCTATTGTCGGCGTGGAACAGACAGCATCGAGCAAGTGTCTGACAAAGTTCAAGTTTCCGGCCAAGACGGTCTTGCTGCTGGGCAAAGAGAAGGAGGGATTGCCCATCGAGTTTCTGTCGGCCGTCGACCAGTGCATCGAAATCCCCCAGCTCGGCATCACCCGCAGCTTGAACGTTCACGTTTCCGGAGCCATCATGGTTTGGGAATATTCGAAGCAGATGATGCGGAAGAAACGGGCTCGGAAATAGACAAGCATTTCCTCTTTCGTTCATTCCGAGCAGCCAGTAGACAATCTTCTCCTCATCAAAATTCGTCAATCCTCCCAATGTTCTCCTTCAGCCCGTTGATCTTCCGCTCGATCAATTTGTCCCCCACATACTTTTCCTCGATCTTATTGCCATCCTTCTCCAGCGACTGTATCGTCACCCGCTGCCCATTTTCGATGGTCGTGCGAGTACTCCGCGACGTGTAGGAGCTGCGTGACGAACTTCTCTGCCTTCTATTGCCGCCGAAGCTGTGGGACGTGCTCGAGTAAGTTGTGCCTCCGCCGCCAAAGTTGGACGAGCTCCTCGTTGTCGTCTTAATCTCCACGTTGGGCATGTAATCCTTCAGTTTATTCCACACCCACCCCCCAGCCCCCTCTTTCTTGGTGTCCACATCCGTCCCCGCATTTGGTTGATCAGCACCCCTGCTTCTCCCCCGGCCGCCGCCGGCACCGTTATTTGCAAAGTGCTTCTCAAACAGGTCGTCCATGCCCTGAAACGCCTCCGCAAAAAAAGGATCGTTCTGGAACACATCATTGAATTGTGCGAACGGATCTCGGTGCCGCCTCCTGGGCCGCTCCCTCCGGCCCCCTCCGTTGCCGTAGGACCACTTGAACCCGTTGCCCTGGCCCCCAAATCCACCCTTCAACGCCCGGTCGTATTCTTTCCGCGCGTCCCCTGAGAGCACTTCGTACGCCTCGGCAATCTCCCGAAATTTCTCCGTGGCCTCCTCCTCCTTGCCGGGGTTGCGGTCGGGATGGTGCTGCACGGCCAGTTTGCGGTACGCCTTCTTGATGTCCTGGAGGGTGGCGTCCGTCTGAAGCTCGAGGACGTCGTAGTGGGTCCTCGGATTGGCAGCACCGACACCAGGGTGGACGGTGCATGACGATGTGAGCAGCAGGAGCAGCGCGAGCGCCACGAGGAGCACCGGCGGCGGAGGAGCCCGGCGCATCGTCGACGAGGAGCGGGCGGTAGTTGTGGGTGGCGATAAGGATCGCAGGGAGCGGGAGGAGGGGCGTGTTTGCGGGGGAGGGGGGAGGAGGGAGGAGAGCGAGAGGAAATTCCACGTGTCGACTTCGCAAAGGAAGGTCCAAGAACCTTTGTAGCACACCATCGCCGTCGCTCTATTCTACAATACTGCTTTACACAGGATTTGCTCTGCATCATTCTAAGTATGTATGCTCATTCAGCAACATCACCGCGGCACTCAGGATTGGCAGCACAAACAAACGGCGAGGTCCATTTGCGCCATTTCCTTTAGACCACGTCCACCAGGCTCCCGGTTCTTCGTCCGATTCCTCCGCTATCCCAGTGAAGTCGGGATACTCGTCAGTGGCATCAAACGCTGGATAATCGGTGCTGTTGCTGTCCTTCGCTGTGCTGTTCAAGTCAACACCGGCTGCCGAGGAAGGCTCCAATGTTGGTGGCGTTGCGTTTAGATCACTGGAAGGTGCACCCGATGACAGCACACCGCACTTCTCTGCCACCACCCGCATGAACGCGTTTTGCCCTCCAGGACAATTGCTGTGAAATGCATCATGGCTGCAGTAGACGTTGTTTTCGCATATTTCTCCGACGCCAACATTCTCGCACGAGGCGATAGATGCTCCTCGGCCACCGGCAATTGCATCAACAGCAGCCACACACTCCTCGGCGCTGAGAGGCCGGAGGCAGAGACCATTGCATAAGATTGCATTCGACGAGGTATCATTTCCCACTGGACTCTCTCCCGGGGAGTCTGACTGAGATGGAGTTTCCTCTCCCACAGACTCGAAATCAATGTCCGACCAATTGATGGAGCATACGAATTCTCCAAAGCAATATTGCCCCGGCTTGCAAGGCAAGTCGCCAAAGTTGCACGTTCTCAGCGTCGTGGCGCATTTTGTCTGGGCTTCATCCGCACTTGATGCACAATAAAAGTTTGGGAAGTTGAGCCGCTGGGATAGCTCTTCGGCGGTGAGATGGTAGTCATCTTCTGCAACAACAGTCTCAGCTGCATTCGGGATTGTGTCAATAGGTGCTGGAGAGGATTGGAAATCGGCAACGGCCCCATTGCCTGCCCGTAATGTAGGATGGCCTGTAGGAATTGGGTCCGGCTGAAGACTCAGAGCCACAAGAGAAGGTCTGGGCGTTGGTCTCAGCGAAGGTGGTGGCGCAGGTTGTGGTATCACGCTCGCCTCTTCCTCCTCCTCTTCCTGCCCTTCTTCCGTTTCCTCCTCCACCGCCACCTCCAACGTTCCTGATTGAGCTTGTCCCAATATGTCTATGATTGCGTCAAACTTTGCTTGCCTCTCGGCGCTCTCAACTGCATGTCCACAGCTCAACTGGTCGTGACAACCGCGAGTGACTATTCGAGAAACATTCTCCAAGAACTGCATGTCGATCATGCCTCCTTCGACGAAGGCATGCAAGCCCTCCAGGTACGACCATCCATCCACGTTGTACGTCTGAACTTTGTTTGTCCAGAAGAGCAATCCCATTAACCATCTGACTTCGGCATTGGTCTTGTCATCGTCGTAGTAGCCTCGACAGATTGCGCTCGGATCTTTGCAGAAATCGACTTCTTTGTAGCGGGCAGTGGACCGGCCTTCGTCTAATGCGCGTTTTCCCATGTAGTAATTCAGCTGTCCAATGAGGCATGTACCGGCAGAGCCACGAGGGAATGCACCTCGGCCCCACCAACAACACCCTTCGACATCCGTTCTTCCAAACTGGTAATGCAAGAAAGCAGACGATGTCACCGTTAGATATGCACGGAGCATTAAAGGGTCACGCGAAATGCACCAACACTCACCGAATTTGCTGCAGGTATGCTATCAGGGTGGATGCTGCCCATCGTTTGTCCATCATACGAACTGCAGCCATCATCTTTGCAGCTGAGCGACGGATCCCAGCCTCCCGTTCCAACTTCCTGGTTTGGTTTGCACTCCAATGGAGGTGGCGCTCCGACGAAAATGCCGTGGCTCTCTGCGATGGCAGACATTGCCGTATCTACCGGACACGCCATGAATGCCTCGTTGTCCGGGCAAACGTTGGAATCTTCGTACGACGCCGTTGCGGCCCCGGAGAAGCGCCCCTGGCCGCAACTGTTTGCGATCGGATATCGGCTGAATACGTCCTTCTCCCAGCTGATCTCGTCACAAATGTCATGACGGACACTTTCTACCGATGCCTCCGCGAGGAAGATTGCCACATTTGCAAGTCCGTATGCGCCACTGAGATCGTCGTTGGGGCCCAAGTAGAAGTAGTTTGACCCCATATCACCTTTGCTCAGCACTCCCAGGGCGTTGACGAAGCCGTCATACTGGTACAGCCGGGTGGGAGACACCTCGTTCGTCAGCATGTTGATTGTAAGCAGGACATCGCGGCCAACGGCCGGTCTGGCTGCCACCAGCACCGATCCCACCGCGGCAATCAAATCGTGAGATGGAGCCTCCCTGCTCACGGTGGACGGAGGCAACGCAGCCAGGGGCGGATTCGTTGGCTTCTTTGTTGGATTGGGAGACGGCCTCGGGGTGGGCTTGCCACTGGGCGCAGATGTTGCAGACGCCGGCGTGGAATCTGTCCAATCCACTTCATCTATGTACGCATCCTCGACGCCGTATTCTGTTGCAATTTCTGTGGGGCGTATTGTGGAGACATCGATCCCTTCTGCCGGCGCCATTGTCGAATCAACCATCTTCCCGCTCGGCGCATTTGTTACGTCTTCCACCGCTGTTACTGGAATGGGCGAAGGAGGAGGCGATGGCGGCAGCGTCGGATTCGCAGTTGTTGGCGTCTTTGTCGGGGGCAGCGTCGTTTTTGGCTTTGGCCGACAGGGAGTGAACGCAATGCACGCCATTCCGGGCGGGCAATCGGTGTCCTGACCAGAGATGCAGGGTTCGTGGCAATTGTCGACCGCATCGCCCCAATCCGCGCCGCACCAATACGAATTCCTGGGATCGTTCACTGGGATGGTTGGTCCGGGCGATGGTTTGGGAGGTCCGGTGGGTGGAGGGCTGACGGTGGGAGCCGGGGTTATCGGTGCACGAGTCTCTGTCGTCGGATTGGCGGAAGGAGTCATGGTAGGATTCGTCGGTCGCGGTGTCGGCGGTTCCGACGGACTCGGCGTGGGGTCGCCGGTGGGAGCTGCTGTCATATCGGCGGCGCTGCACCGAGTACCACCATAACAAACCAATCCCGTCGGGCAGTCGTCGCCAGGGCAATGGGTCTCAAGGCTGCAATTTGCCTCAGCATCCATCCACGAAGAGCCACAGAACTTTGTGTTGCTAGGATCGTCGTTGCTTATCGGAGCCGGGGTGGGAACAAACGTCGGCACTCCGGGTTTCTCTGCTTTCCCGATGTCTTGGATGTTGCACTCCAACAACCCGGCATGACACGTCTGACCCTTTGGACAATCCTTACTGTACGTCCAGAGCAAATGGAATCAGGGTTATCCTGCAACGAGCAATCATCAGTCTACAGAGAACTTTCAACGCCACACTCACTCGGAACCTGATGGACAGTGAGTCTCGACACTGCAGTTCTGTTCGGCGTGCACCCACGACAGCCCCTGACAGTGTGATTCGCAAGAGAGCATTAGGAGACTCTTCCTTTTTCTGACGTATCACTTGACGAAGCAAAAAACTCACGCAATAGCGGGTGTTGCCCGGATCCGTGTACGATACCGGAGGCACCGTCGACGGGGCCGGCGTTGGGGGTATGATGGGAGATTGCGTCGGGACCAAATCCTCGTCGTGATGGCATTCGGTGTTCCCGAAGCAGCCCAAAGAACCGGGACAGTCAGTGTCATCACCTCCCGAACACCAAATGTCGCATTTGCTATTGGCGTCGAACCACGACGTGCCGCAAAAGTTGGACCGCCGGGGATCGTGCTTGCCAATTGCATTCGCCGCGGATCCCCCGTCCTCGGGGCCCAGAGCCTCCAAGAGATCCTGGACGTTGCACTGCAGTCCGCCGTAACAACTTTGGCCGTCGGGGCATTCCTCCGAGAAGCCCGAGGGGCAGTGCGTATCCATGCTGAGCATTGATCAGTTGTTGTATTGTTCGTTGTCGTGTAGATTGATTTCAGGGATGGAGGGGAGTTTGCAAGAGCATTATTTGTCAGAGTGCACATCTTGTGAGCAACCAGCAGCAACCTCTATTTCATCTCACCTGCACCCTTCGTTGGCCTCGTCCCATCCCGCTCCGCAAAACCGCGTGTTGCTGATGTCCCCATACGGCACGTTGGCGTATTTATATAGATTGCCGTGCCCCAATTTGACGTCGCACGACGTCCCCCCGAAACATATGTGGCCTTCGGTCTCGCACTCGTCGTCGGTTCCCGACGGGCAGTGCTGGCGCTCGTCGCAGTTTGCCGAGGCGTCGTCCCAGGACGTGCCGCAGAAGTAGTGGTTGGCGTCCTGCGCGGCGGTGGGTATTGTCGTGGCGGCATAGAATAGGAGGCTGGTGAGAGGGATGGAGCAGCCCCCTCGGCACCCAACGCCAACGCCACATCGCGGTCCTCCCCGCGGCCGCCGTAGCTGTCGATGGGCAAGCGCGCCACCGTCCATCGTCTAGATAGAGGGATGGGAAACGGCCGCGGCGTAGGCGGCCGCCATGATGTGTGGAAGTGGCGCTGCAGGGGCGGGAGGTGCGCGTTGCTTCAAATCAAGCGCAGCCGAATCAGCCCCTCTACGAGAATCTTGCACAAAGGAATCAGTACAACCAAAGATACCGTGTGAGACCAAGCTGCAAATGCATGCACTGCAACCTGGGCGCCCCACGGGATTACTGGCGCCGCCCAGCTCCGCTCGTCCCCTCGCAATACGCATCCCTTGCTCGGCCCGACGAGGGCGCCATGGTGCGAGCCGACGAGGAACGGCAAAGGCTGAAAGAAGTGGGTGAACCGACGATTGTCACGACTTTTGCGTAAAGCGAACAGTTGCACTTGCACCAACAGGGTGCATGCACAAGACTGGCATTTGCAATCCAGGAGTGCCGGCCACCCCCTCCGCTTTGCGGCTGGAACCCTTTAGCCAGTGCCCGCGTCGACGGTGAACAGTTGCCATATCAACTGCCAGACGGACGAGTGACGACTTGCAATCCCGGAAGGTGCAGCCAGCAAGATATGAGCAGAGTGGCAGCCGCGAAAAGCGCCGCGGCGCCCATCTTCGTCGACTACGTCCCGCCGGACCAGCCGCCCGACGTCCGACCCCCCGCGCGGTACAAACTTTCCTTCATCGTGTACTGCCACAACGTCGTGGCCGACATATTTGCCGACAAAGCCGGATTGCGGGACTTTCTGACGTTCGGGGGATGGTTCTCCCCCGGCCTCGCGCTCTTCCTGCAGGTGGCGATCATCGTGTGCACCCTTGTTTTCGGGACGCTCGACGCCTTCACCCGAATCTTCACGTTCGAGCGACGGGGGAAGCTGTACGGCGTCGGGGCGTGGTTGAAGCGGGATCGGTCGACGTGGCTGCTGCGCTACTCCAACGTCTTCGCAGAAACGCTGCTGTGCATTGTGAGAATACTGGAAGATGGATTCGTGATGTTCAATGCGCCAAAGAGCCATAAATTCGAAGAGTCTCGGATGTTTCAGTGTGCGAACAAGCAGCCAGTAGAATTGAGGGTGGAACATGGAATTGATCCGGCAAAGATGGACGAATATGAGCAATGGGTGCAGCGCGTGGAGGAAGTGTCGAGCAGATATGCGCACGGATTGATTTCCGTCACACGCAATTATGAGCGGAACATATCAGTGAGATCTGGGCAGAGTGAAGGCGGTGGACTCAACAACAATGAAGGTGGCGCTCCTGGGGACATTGAAAGCTTAGGTGTCAGTGCAAATACTGAAAATCCCGACGGGGCCGTGCTGATTTCCACGACGCTACGTTTCGAGGACATCGACGCTCTGAACGAGTGGATGATATCGCCCCGGCGCAAGGTGCTGATGGCCGAATTGAAGGGCATGCTGGTGGTGCCCAACTCCGAGCGCCTCCGTCTGGGCCGCGACCTGCCCGATGCCTTTACCGACCTCTTGTCCCTCCAGGGGAGGCCGGTGCCGAGAAAACCACCAAAGAAATGGAAGGTGTGGTGGATCGCCGTCATCTCCCGCTTCATCGCAATTCATTGGACGGCCGCCATGATGAGCTATTATTATCAGTTCTGGGGGCTGGACGATCCGTCGTTGCAACGGCTGGTCTCGGTGGCCACGAGCGTGTTTCTCAATTCGTACATCCTTTTGCCTCTGCTCTCGCGGCTCTTCGAACCTTGGATGAGGAGGAAGCGGCACGAACAGGTCGAGACGAAGGAACCGTGGAGATCGCTCAACGAGGGCTTCGATTCATTGTGGTGGAAATGTTTGTTGACACTGATTTTCTACGGAGGTTGCCTCGTCGCATGGTTGGTGAAGGAATGATTTCGAGGCATCCGTCGATCCTGTGGCAATGTCACAAACAAAGCGATCCAGCAAACAATCTGTGCACATCTTGTGTTCAACGGGATTTCATGAATAGTTGAGGCATCGCCAGCGGTCCTGGCCTTGCAATCCTGACCGCGCTACCTACAAAGCTTAAATGTAGGAAGACCAACGACTTTGATACTGTGTGTCCTGTTGGTACTTATCTCTGCAGTCTTCTTCACTTGGTGGGTAGAAGCCTGCATTTCGACGTTGCAGCGCAACCTCCGGGAAGTATGCATTGTTTACTCATTCAAGCCCAGAAGAGAGCGCAGATGACTTTGTTTCTTTGACACGTCCCTTCCGAACGCCCTCCAGTTCCAATGTGTCACCGATAGAACTTCCAGCTTATCCAGCTTTGAGATCTGCCGCCGTTTCAGGAGAGTGCGCCCACTAGGCTTTCTACCAAAAAAGTGAGAAGGCCCATCAACCTCCACGCCAATCCTCCTTCCATTCAGCTCGACAAGAACATCAACAGTGTATCCACTTTGCAGGAACACTTCCTCTTCCGTGTCAAGCCCAATCGCTCGCAATTCCTTTGCTACGTCACGTTGGAAGGAAGATGTGCGAGTTTTGGTCGCAAGAAATGCGTCGTAGCAGAGTTGTTGGATATCGGTAGGAAGCTCGTCAGTGGATTCGATCTCCTTTAGCCACAGGTTGAACTGGTGGAGCTGATCGAGGTCCGTCCGACTCAATTCGGCTCTCTTCTCAATGATAGCATTGAAGAAAGCCGACTGGCTGTTGAACAGCGACGGGGCATGTACATTCGCGACGGCGAAGGACCAAGCAATTACCCCCAGCGCCTGGTTGGTGCACTGGCCAACCAACGACTCAATTGTCGGTACAAACGCTTGGAATAAAGCCTCATCTAAGACGCCTGCCTGTGCAAATGCCCAAAGTAGATTCGCCACATGTTGAGATGTGTAACTGCTTCGTTTGGAGATGACAACAGCTGAAGCTTTCTGGAAGAGTGGGGCATGGGACACCTTGCACGAGGCAAAAGCCCATAGCATGTTGTCCATTTCTTGTCCGTTGAATTGGCTCAATCGAGGGACAGCTGCAGAGGCGATATGTTCCAGCAAACTCTTTCCATCGCCCAACTTTGGGACGAAATCGATCAGAGCACAAGAGTATGCCAAGTTCGACAGTCCTTGCGGCTCCAACCGAAGTATTATTGGAATGACATGTTCAGCAACAGACTGAAACAGAGCCTCATCTCGCTTTCTGGCTTTTGCAAACGCCATCGCCATCATGCAGAGCTCTACATCATTGAAAGGTACCCGGTTGCGCCCCCAACTAACGACCTCCTTGGAAATGTGGGCAAACAGCGTGCTTCCGTCCTTAAAGGCTGGCATGATGCCAACGAGGCTGCATCCATGCGCCAGGTTGGATAGCTCCTGCGGCTTGAATTTGTAGAGGAGAGGAACTGCTGCGTTTGCAATGGATTGAAACAGATCGCTGTCGCAATGACTGGCCTTGCCAAAGGAGATCGCCATCTGCCCCAGATCCACCGGATTCATGTTGCTTGCATTGTACCTTGCCAGAAGGTTGATGCACGCCTCGGACATGGCATCCATCAGAATGGGGGGTGTTTGCTCCACCGCTACGAACGCCCAAATGATATTCGCCAAATCTTGCGAATTGAACGTAGACAGGAAGGCCGGAGTGGCCCTGGATGCAATGTGCCCAAAGAACGTTCCCCCGTCCGCAGTTGTGGGGTTCAATCCAACCAGCCCAAATGCGTATGCTGCATTGGATATTGTTCGAGCGTCAAATGTTGACAAACAAGACACCGACTCGTCTGCCCCCCTTGGGTCTATCATTCTGATCAAGAAGAATGCTGCGGAACAGCTCCCCCTGCCCCCCTTGCTGACGCCTGCTCTTGCGCAGCAGGTGGACAACTTTTGCCAATGCAAAGGCGGTGCCCGTCATCCTCCTCGCGTCGAAGCTCGCCATTTTGTTGGCAGTGTAGGAAAATATCCTCCCAAGCCCTTCGCTCAGTCGCTGATTGTCCTCGTCCCTTCGGGCGTTATGAGCATTGCCGTTTCTCATTTCCTCTGGCAGCAAACGAGATACGCGATGCCAGAATGCCGACGCGTTCCCTGGCGAGGGAGAAGATTGGTCGAGGGCTTCGATCGCCTCCGCAATGGTGCGACAATCCTTCATGGGGATAAATTGCTGGCTTTGTCCCCGATGAGATGACGGGCCATATGGGCCATATGGGCCTTTTTGGCCGTATTCCCGGCCTCTCTTCGAGTTGGGGCCGGCGCGCCCGCCATTGTCGACCATCGGCGGGTCTTTTCTTTTTCGCGGGCCCGATGATCCGCCGCGGTCAATATTCGTCGCGCCGGCCTCGCCCTTGCCGCTCGCATTTTTTGCCAGCTTCAGCAGCTGTGCTAGCTCCCCCTGAAACGACATGATCCGGGCGTGCGTTTGAAGCAGCCGTGCAGCCGCAGAGGCGCGGGGGAGCGGAGCCGTGGAGGGGGGAATGGGGGATGGACTCGCTCAGACTTCAGACTTTGCAAAGCCTCAGCTCAGCAGGACTGGCCCCCACAGCAGATCCCGGCCCCATTCCCCATCATTCCCCGGCTGGCCCCGGCCCGACCGAGTCTGTGAAAGTGGAAGCCGCTGGGAGGAGCTGCTGGGAGCTTGGGCTGGGGGGCGCTCTCCATCTTATGGCATTGGCGCCGAGCCGCGCGAGCGGGTCTTTGCGTCGGCGTGCCTGCTCGTGCACCACTCCGATAGCTGTCAGATTTGCAGCAGTGAGTGTGTAGAGTGCAGTCTACAGATGCATTTGTCAGGATGGCGGATGCAAACGGCGCAGTGCAGCCCGGGGCGTCCACTACCGACGGCAATAATACCGACGGCGCCATCCCCATCGTCGTGCAAAAAGCGCTGGGCATGCAAAACCTGGAACTCCGCGGCGGAACACCGCGCGACGAAATCATTTGCGGCCTGGAGGGGCACTTGCTGCCGCGCTTCCTCTCCCTCCGTGCTGGACTGCGTGTTGGAAATTGTGGGAGTGCCAAGGGATTGCTTCCGGGGGAGCTGCTGAGGGCCGAAGAGGAAGAGCGTCGGAGTCGCCGGCGCAATAATCACAATCGCGGGGAGAGATCAAAGGGAGCCAGCAGGCCGCGGAAGAGGAGGAGAAAATCCGATCACAAGAGCCTTGATCCATCAGAGGAGGGTGGAGGTGATGTGGACAATGCAATGCCAGTTGATGGCAAGAATGCCAAAGGACGAAGGCGCAGGAAGCGACGGAGGCGGGGGAGCACTGCAAACGCCTCAGCCGGAAGCAGCAATTGTAACGACGCCTGGATCCAGTACCAAACGATGGCCCGGATTATCGTGGCTCCTTACACATCTTCCGCAATCAGGGCTTTGGATAGGTGTCATCGGCAGATTGAGGAGCATCTGCTGCAGTCCGAAGAAGGGGACGAGCTTGAAACAGAATCATCTTCAGCCCTTGAGACACAGCCAGATGCACCGGAAACTGAGGCAGAGCCGTCAGCATCCTCGATAGAGCCGCCAAGTTCTGTGCAAAACGTCTATCTGAAGACCAAACCCAATAGCTCGAGCGGGGGGTTCCTCGTCCTTTCACGGCCACAGGAATCGCTCCAATCCATTGTGGACGGCGCCATCGACGTGCTAGTGCGGCGGACGCATCGCTATCGATCGAACGCGAGGAGGAAAGAGAATAGGAGCACCGTAGGGAAGAATGGAAAGAGGGAAATTCCTCGTCGGAGGCGGAGGCGAAGAGGAGGCAAGCTGAAAGCGCCAGTGTCGGGTGCTTCCTCAGCGTCAAGTGACGACAAGCGAGGAGACTCTTCCACGAACGATTGGCTGCTGGAGCAAAATCTGCTCTCGGCTGGATACACGCTCGGCAGCGGCGATACCCTGGCTTCCTTTTCGGATGTCAAGGGCTCACAACGTGATCGGGTCCTCCGTGGCTGCCCCACCATGGCCCCTGGCGTGCACTGCGTCCACCCCAACTCGCTGGCGTCGCACGCCCGATCGTCGAGCCTGATGAAATTGCTTCACAAGGCGGTGGGAGACGACGTGTTGCGGGAGATGCTGGTGAATTGCATTGTGCTTGTGCCGGCCGTCTCGGAAGGGGCTCTGAGCTCCATGTTCGAACGGGGGAACTACTTTCAGCTGTGCGGACCACCGCTCAACGTGCTGGCGAGGAAGTTCGACGGGATGAGCACTGAGCTGAAAGCCAGCAATGCGAAGGGCGGCCGAAAACGCGCGAGGGAAGCCAAGAGGGGAGATTCCGTGCCTGAGAAGAAGCGTGCCGCTGGTGGTAAGGACTCTACCAATGTGGAGAGGTATCTGTCTTTTACAGAAGGGGGTGGAACGAGCTCAACATCTCCGGATGCCGCTCACAAGGAACGGTGGGATCCCAACAAACCGATCCCACGAGGAAATCTGTTCTACTGCGACTTTTATGCCCGGGAAATTGGACTGTCGCCCAGACACTTGCTCAATCAGCCGGAGGGATCTGCAAAAAGCGCATCTCCCAACTCCGATGTCAACATCAAGCTGCTCAACAGCATGGTGCACCTGTGGCCGTGCGCTCGAGATGTTTCCAATGCAAATGGTGGGGGTGGTGCCCGCATTTTCAGCCGCAACAAGCGCCGGGGTCGATGGAGGCGTTTGCGCGAAGATGGCGTCGCCATGTGCCGAGAGTTGAGGAGGCGACACCAGCGCTGCCATTACGGGAGGCTTCTCGAACGACATTGCCCCCTGCCTTCCAATATGATGAGTCATTCCTCTGCAAAGGACTCGAGCATCGCAGATGCAAAGGTAGCTCTGGCTCATCATGTGACGATGCACACTCCGGCAAAAGACGTGGGCTCCTTCCTCGAGACGGTGCTTGGGACGGCGTTCCCTGTGGCGTTCTGGGGCTCGGCGTACAACTTCCGGCGTGTCGTTCAAACGATGAGAGTGTTCACAGAACTTGGTAGAGCAGAGCAGTTCCCAGAAAAGGCACTTGTCGAGGGAATCCATGTCCTCGATATGGCTTGGCTGCTCCCTCGCTCGAGGGATACTTCGGCTATTAATGGTGACGATCGTCGCCAGCATCGGACGAGGAGGCTCTCCCGGCCAGACCACGAATCTGCTACCAATCTTGTGCGGAATGTGATGCGCTGGCTGTACCTCCGATTCATCATCCCTCTCCTTCGTTCGACATTTTACGTCACCGAGACGGAATTCACCGGGAACCGGGTGCTCTACTACCGTAGGCCCGTCTGGGAGCGCATACGGCATCTATCGATGAAGACACTGTTGAAGCAACAATACCGCGAACTCGATTCTAGAAAAGCGCGGAAGGTGCTGACGATTCACAATGTGGGTTGTCCTCCGGCACCGCTGCGTCTGTTGCCCAAGAAGACGGGCATTCGTGCAATTGCCATGCTTTCCAAGACGTGTCAGGATGAACGCATCGCAGTCGGTGTTTCAGATGGGGCAGATCAAAAGAGCCCATCTCCGCCGAACAAGATATTGCAATCGACATTCCACGCGCTGAAATACGAACACGAGAAGAAGCCATCGCTATTTGGGGCGGGGGTGCTGGGGTTGACGGAAGTCTTCCCGCCGTTCTGTTTGTTTGTGGAGGCTCTCAAACAAAAGAGGTCGAGCTTTGGCCCTTCGTCGACTGATGTCCCAATCTACTTCGCGAGTGCCGACATCCAGCACTGCTACGACACCATCAATCAGAAGCGGCTCTTCAAGCTGTTGAAGTCGGTGGTGGAGGAGGACGTATATCTGACCAAGAACAACTTCGTCCTCCACACAAAGGATAGGAATGGGTCGCTGCGCTGTCAGTGGAAAAAGAGCACATTTGCTCCGCATCAGTTCTCTCGTTTCCTTGGCACCTCCCACGGCTTTGCGGAGAAGTATTTTCAGTCCATCTTTGTGGATGGGGTGCGTTGCTCGGCGGAAAAGAAGGAGACAATCATTGGTCTCTTGCGCGACCACATCTTTGGCCAACTGATTGTGCCCGGAGGTGGCAGTGGCAAACGCTATTTGCTCCAGAAAGATGGCATACCCCAGGTGCGTGTTGTTTCTCGATACTGCACTGTTTAGATAACTGTCCGCCAATCATCTCTTCGACTGTCGCGCAGGGAAGCATCCTTTCGTCCATGTGTTGCAACGTCTACTTTGGAGATGTGGAGGGTTTCATGCTTTCGGATGTCTTCGACGATGCCTCCCATGTCATCAGTGGAAGCTCCTCTGCTAAATGCGATGTCCTGCTTGCTCGGAGCCAAAATGATTTGCACCTGCTGGTGCGCATCGTCGACGACTTTCTGTTGGTATCCACAAACAAAGCTACATCCACTCGGTTTCTGACAAAGCTCAACAAGGGCGTTCCTAGCCTCGGCGTCAAAATCAACAGCGACAAGTCTCGGGTGAACTATCCTCTGGAGCTGAAAAACTCCGATACCGGAGCGATGGAAGCAGTCAGTCCTTGCCAGTCCACCCTCTTCCCTTGGTGCGGATTGCTCGTTGACACCCAAACATGCGAGATCAGCCTGGACTATGAGCGGTTCTCAGGGCCACAGGCGACGGGTACCGTCGTGATACACCGCTCCGGGAGCGAGGGCCTGAATCTCAAGAAGAAGATGAAAGATTTCGTGAGGCCTCGTTGCTCGCAAAAGCTGCTCTTCAGCAGCCACATCAATGGCATCGACACGATCCGATTGAATTTCTATCAGACGTTTGTTCTCTGTGCGGTCAAGACTCTCCACTACATCCAGAATGGAGCCGGAACATCGTCCTTGGTGCATCAGCAGAAGTTCATTTATGATTCGGCGTGCGACACCATCCAATTCGCGTTCTTGCTCATTTCGTCCAAAATCAAGCACGGGAACGCTCCGTCTGTTGCCTCGTCGACATTCGAGCTTCCGTGGGATGACGCGTTGTGGCTAGGCAGGCATGCATTCTTTTCAGTCTTTCGGAAGGGAGGAAAGCCTTGTGCAGAGCTGTGCAAGATGTTCTCTGAATCTTCGCGGGCATTGACTCGAGCAGACCTTCTCGCTGTGCCAAGAAGGGCGTTGACTAGCTTCCCATTGGATTGCGCATAGGCAACATAACATCATGCTACACCGCCATCACGTGCGATTGTTTGCAATCCTCCCTCAAATCGAAATTGCACAGCGGGCATCTGGCATGGGCGTCCGTCCACGAATGGATGCACGGCTCGTGGTAGAGGTGCCCGCAGGGCAATCGCACCACCGCCTCTTCCGGCGCGTACTCGCCCAAGCATATCGAGCAGGACGGCTGGACGGTGTCGATGATGCGTGCTGTCGGCACTTCTTCTTCCTCCACTTTCGATGCCGATTCATCCCGGGCGCCCTCTGCCCCGGTGGGTATTGTTCTGCTGCCCATGCTCCCATAATCAGCGGCGCTGACTTCTGCAGTCGCAATGGCGTCCTCCTCGTTGTCTTTTCCCCACACAAAGTGATCCCATTCTTCTCGCGCCTCGTCCGGCACCCCCGACCTCCTCTCTCTCCCTCTATTTCTGCGGTGACCGCCCAGGTTGGCATCGTTCCGCCGCTCCCTCCTCTCCTGTACGTCGTCTTCCCGCAATAGCGACCACGTCCGGTAGACGCAGTCGGTCACGACGAGGTGGAGGAAGACGAGGACGTTCGGGAGGAACATAAGGACGATGAGACAGAGCGATGGGTCGTCCACCCACGACATTTTGCAAATTCTGTGCCTATCTGCAAAGGCGGGTGGCACAACTGGCGTTCGGAACCGCGGTCGGATCGTCGCGCGAGGGTGCGTCAACCACCCATCACACCCTCGCAGTGCGGGCTGTGACAACTAACTGGCGCTGCAAGCCGCGGCCCGATCTCCATGCGAGGGCGTGAACGGGTCATCGCAAGGGTCGCCGTCGCCGCACGCTAACGCTGCTTCTATTCGATGGCGTCGAGCGTCGAGAGTGGAGAGTGGCGAGAGTGGCACGGATCAGTTGCGTTCTTCTGAGCCCGACCGCGCGTCAGAATGACGTCAAATCGACTAAATTTATGCAAATCTCCAGGGCCATTCGCATAGGATAGAATGCGTTGAAGGTTCGCAGTTCTTTCACGGAGAGGGCTACTCGTTTTATTGCCCTAGAGCAGATGAGACATTTAGACAGGCACTCGTATGTCGCACTTTGTTAACGATTGAATCACGATGAGGCAGAATTGGAGCGGCCACTGAGAAGGTTGCTGACACGAAGAGAGAAGTAAAAATGACCCAACTGCAAATATTACCCCCCTCAATGTCACAGGGGACAGAGACCCCGGGGGAGTTACATGTGAAGCAAAATTATAATGATATTCATATTTCCTGGGATGAAGACAAAGACGCAATATTTGATATTAATGTATGCCCCCTCATTTTTCGGCCCTCAAAAGAGCGAGAGAGAGCCCTCCCTCCCGCGACAAGCAACAAGGTGCAACACTCTGCTGCGCCCTTGCCGGCCTCCCCCACGGCCACCAGTCCAGCCTCGTTCATAACAGTAACAGCAGTTGCAACCCTAGCCTCAGCAGCATCGCCGCCAAGCCCGCCATGGTGTTCAAGCGCAAATCCGGCGGCCCGGCGGACGCCCGCCGCCTCACGGTGTCCGACTGGCCCGAGGGCGAGGTCGCAGACGAGGAGGCCCCGGCCCCGGCCCCAACCACAGACCAGGCCCAAGGCGAAGCCCCCGAGGACGACGACGCCCCGCTGATGGACCTCGACCAAATCCGCGACGCCATCCTCCGCCGCTCGACCGACGGCGAGCGCTCGGACGATTCCGTGGTTGATGGGTGCGACGGCGCCGACGCCCGGGCGGACTCCACCGTCGACCCCGGCCCAAGTTCCAGCGTCAACCAAGGCCCCGGCTCGAGCGTCAACCAAGGCGGCCCGGGCCGGAACTACTACCGCCGCCGCAGCTCCGGCGTGGGGACGAACGGCCACCGCTCGTCCTTCGTGAACGACGGCCGGGCAGGCGCGGTCAGCCGTCGCATCTCCTGGGCGTCGAGCTTCAACTCAGCCAACAAGGACGCCAAGGGCCCCGCCAAGGAGGAGGACGCGCCCACGGTGGCCCCCTCGAGCTCGGCCAGCCGCACGAGCCTCAGTTCGAGCGCCGGGACGAACATCTGGACCAAGCTCCTCGGCGGCTCCGCCTCCGACGGACTCTGGGACGGCCTCAACTCCAAGTCCGGCAACGTCTACGACGAGGACTTCGACGACGACGATAATTCCAAGGAGGACACCTGCGCGTCCGGTGTCAAGCGGTGCGGATTGGCGTGGTGGTTCGAGGCCCGCCACTTCTGTGGCACCGTCGTTCGGCATCCGCACATTTGGATGCTGAGCCTGCTGGCGTTCGGGGTCGTGTGCGGGATTGGCATGGCGGCGATCCAGAGCGAGAG
>JALLAP010000117.1:0-24122 GCA_036939355.1 Thalassiosira profunda | reverse complement strand
GAATCCCTTCCCGGCTGCGCTCGATGACATCCACAAGGCCTACCATTGGCTGGCCGACCACCTCAAATCGGAGGGAAAGTCTGACGTGAAGATCGCAGTGTGCGGAGAGAGTGCTGGAGGTGGCTACGCCGCGGAGCTATGTCAGCGGCTGCTGGACGAAAGCAAGGAGCAGACCGAGCCGTCTGTGCCGCTACCGGTGTGCCAGGGCCTGTGGTATCCCATGCTGGACGACCGCACGTGCGTCGACGAAGAACTGTGCAAGCTGCCTCCTCATTTGATATGGAACAACAAGAGCAACATGTACGGATGGTCGTCCTACTTCGGGCCGAAGCATAAACCGGGGGATGCGGAGGTGCCAAAGTATGCATCCGCCAGCCGGAGAGAGGATCTGACGGGGCTGCCTCCCGCGCAGATCCAAGTGGGAGATCTCGACCTGTTTCTCAAGGAGGATACCGACTATGCCGATCGCCTCAAGCGGGATGGCGTGGAGACGGAGTTTGTGGAAATCAAGGGTGCATTTCACGGCATGTTCAGCCTTGGTAGCGGCGAGCCTCTGAGCGACGAGATGTGGGAGAGATTTGCAGCTTATGTGAAGAAATATTTGCTGGATTGACGATGTTATTCATGCTGATAGGGTACCTATTTGTGCAATAGATGTCACCTTTTTAGTGCATTTCTTTGCAAATTGCATGCATACTTCTTCGCAGAATGCACATCTTGTTTCCAGAACCGCTCAGGTCACCGCTTCCGGGAGTTTAAGCACTTCATCGCCCAGACGGCTCCTCCGAATCCATTGTCGACATTCACAACGCCCACGCCAGGACTGCAGCTGTTTAGCATGGTCAACAAAGCACTCATGCCTCCCAAACTCATGCCGTAACCAACGGATGTAGGCACCGCCACGACGGGAACGTCCACCAATCCGCCAACGACACTTGGCAGCGCCCCATCCATTCCAGCGCAAACAATGACGCAGCCTACGTCTGGGTGGCGCAATTTTGGCAGCGCCGAGATGATTCTGTGCAATCCTGCCACGCCGCAGTCGTAAATGCGTGTGACGGGCACACCCGAAAGCGAGAGTGTCAGCGCCGCTTCCTCAGCCACGGGCAGGTCGGTTGTACCTGCGCACGCAACGACGACCGATTGTTGCATTGAATTCTCATCGCCAACAGCATCTGGTGTTGCATCGCCATATTCATCAAGTGCGTTCGCTCGCACCGAAACGATCCGCGCCGTATCGTGATATTCCATCGCGCCGTGTTGCAACGGCCCAATGTCCACGATTGCATCGTACAAATCTCGATCTATTCTCGTGGCAATTATTGCAGTGGATACCGGACTCACGGCGTCGCCGGCCTCGGACGCAGCGGCCACGATTTCGTTGACGTTGTTTGCCATGCTGTCCAAGATCNCTCACGGCCTCGCCACTCTCGGACGCAGCGGCCACGATTTCGTTGACGTTGTTTGCCATGCTGTCCAAGATCGAGTGGATTTGAGCGGGCGTCTTGCCCTGCCCGAAGACGGCCTCGGGAAAGCCAGCCCGCGAGGCGCGGCGGTGGTCGAGGTTGGCGAACGACGCCAGGATGTCGTCCGGACTCGGATCGCTCGGCGGGGCTAACAAGGGATGGGTGATGTTTGTGTAGCATCGTGATGGGTGCGATGGCGATGCAATTTGCAATTTGTTGGTGTTGGATGCCGATTGATGCAATATGCAGGACGCGCGGCGCCGCCCACGTTTGGTGCCCATGCCCAGACCCACCCTCCGAACGAGCAGAGCGTTGCGCTGGGCTAGGGACATGGTGGAGAAAGGGCGTAGCCGCGGGCAACTTGGGGGGCGAGGGTGGGTGCTTGGTTGGGTGCGCGTGTTGTTGTGTTGCGTCGTTGTGCGTCACCTGCAAAAGCTCTTTTTAGCATGTGTATTTTGTTATCCCAAAAAGGCAAAATATTATTTGCAATTTGAACGAAGCAATTATGCAGACCAACGACGAAACTTTCGCGGTACTAACTTTGTCATATTTACATAACAAAAGGGCTTCTTGACATGTCACACCGTGTCTGCGTGTTGTCAGTTTTGAATATCTCTCCCGCCAAACCGTCAATTCAAATCGTGTCGAGAACTTTCTCGCATTTGACTTTTCCGTTCAATACAATGGCCCTTTTTGCCACATACGACAGACATCATCCACGGTAGGAATCAGTATAATTTGGCCACTTTGAATTTAGATCGGCACGCCGTCCGCCAATAATCCGAAAGGATTCCGAGCCTGAGAAAAGGCCTTTGCTTTTGACCCATTGTCCCGCCAAACTCCCGAAAAGATTTATGCCGTTGGCCCAACCTTGTAGAACTTGCTTCGAATGACATACCAGGACTCTACGTAGGAATTACAGAGACAAAGAAAGGGAAACGCAAAGAATACGATTTGAATTTGCGGCGGTGTTTTGGTGGAGTGGGCGCTTGGTCGTTGGCTGGGCAGAGAAGACCGCGCGAAATCGGCACGGCCTGCAAAAACGACTTGCCAAAGCACGGGCAAAGCAAGGCAAAAACAGCGCAGGCTTGCCTCATTCATAATTTCACGTCGACCGAGACGATTGCAATTGACGCTCTGGGCCATCCCATAATTGCAACTCGCATCGGATAACCATGATGCAGCTCACGAAGACGATCGCGCTTACGGCCGCACTGGCCACGGCGGTCAACGCCGAGGGCCTCAGGGTGCGTTCGGTCGGCGGCGGCGGCGTTTGAAGGGGGGCACGGCGGCGGCCGCGGGCTCGGGCCTTCGGGCCACGATCCCCAGGCCTAGAGGGCCGCCGTCGATGCCCCCTGGCCTCGGCCTCCTCTCCTCCTCATCGTCCATCTAACCCTGATCTTGTCCGTATGTTTTGCAGGCTGGCCTCGTCCAGAACCGCGCCCTCGAGTCCTCCGGGGACTGGGGCGACGACGGCTGGACCGACGACGGCTGGTCCGGCGGCGGCACCTCCTCGGGCTCCGGCAAGAGCGGGAAGTCCGGCTCCGGCTCCTCGGGCTCGGGGAAGTCCGGCAAGGGCTCCTCCTCGTCCAGCTCGGGCGACTGGCACGGCCACTGGGTCTGGATGCCGTCCTCCTCGTCGAGCGGCAAGAGCGGGAAGTCCGGTTCCGGCTCCAAGTCCTCCAAGGGTTCGTCCAAGGGAAGCAAGGGCTCGTCCAGCTCGTCCTGGGACGGCGGCTGGGGCGGCTGGGACAGCAGCGGCTGGTCCTCGAGCTCCTCCGGCTGGTCTTCGGGCAGTTCCTCGGGTAAATCCGGGAAGAGCGGTTCAGGCTCGTCCGGGAAGTCCGGAAAGGGCTCGTCCGGAAGTTCCGACTGGAGTGGCGACGGCTGGTCTGGCTGGGGAGGACCCTCCAGCTGGTCTAGCAGCTCCTCGAGCGGCAAGAGCGGGAAGTCCGGATCAGGCTCCAAGTCCTCCAAGGGTTCGTCCAAGGGAAGCAAGGGTTCGTCTTCTAGCTCGTCTTGGGACGGCGGTTGGGGAGGCTGGGACAGCAGCGGCTGGTCCGGTTCCTCTTCCTCTGGGAAGAGCGGCAAGTCGGGCTCCGGAAGCTCTGGAAAGAGCGGAAAGGGCTCGTCCTCTGGAAGTGGCGACGGCTGGGGAGGATGGGATTCTTCCTCCTGGTCGTCGGGCTCCTCTTCCTCAGGGAAGAGCGGCAAGTCCGGGTCCGGAAGCTCTGGAAAGAGTGGCAAGGGAAGCAGCGGAAGCTGGAGCAGCTCGTCCTGGGACGGCGGATGGGGAGGCTGGTCTAGCTCCTCCTCGTCGAGCGGCAAGAGCGGGAAATCCGGTTCGGGATCCAAGTCAAGCAAGGGTTCGTCCAAGGGAAGCAAGGGTTCGTCTTCTAGCTCGTCCTGGGATGGCGGATGGGGAGGCTGGGACAGCAGCGGCTGGTCCGGCTCCTCGTCTTCTTCGGGCAAGAGTGGCAAGTCTGGGTCCGGAAGCAGCGGCAAGTCTGGAAAGGGAAGCAGCGGAAGCTCGTCGCACGACAGCTGGGGAGGCTGGGGCGATAGCTCCTCCTCCTCGGGATGGTCCAGCTCCTCGTCCTCTGGCAAGTCAGGCAAGAGCGGATCTGGCTCGAAGTCCTCGAAGGGCTCGTCGAAGGGTAGCAAGGGATCGTCGGACTCTGGCGATTGGGTGAGTTCTAGTTTGCGCACATGATGTGCACATGAGTGATTCTGTTTTGAGAAGACGCTCACATTCGATCTCTCCTTCGTTTACTGCAGCACTGGGTCGGCGGATGGAACTCGCACAGCTGGTCGGGCAGCTCCTCGTCGAGCGGCAAGTCCGGCAAGAGCGGATCGGGATCCTCAGGCAAGTCCGGAAAGGGATCTTCCGGCAGTGGCGACTGGGACGGCGATGGCTGGGGCGGCTGGGGCCGACGGCAATAAGCCTTCACCCCACTGGTTCCTCAAGCACTACCCGATGAACAGCACCCCCCACCCCCACACACCCCCCAAGCCCAACGCCCTCGCCTCAAGTATTTGTTAGACAAGTAGTTGTGTATACATACCGGTTCTCTGTGGCGATCCGCGGGATGATGGACTGTGCTCTGTGCACGCGAGCACGTCCTGTTGTCTGACCCAGGATCATTTTAGTCGAGAGAGATTATAAAGAAGTAAGGAGATACTTTACGTCAAACCATCCTTTTGTCTACTTGCAATCATGGCCCCATCCCGATGCAGCTCCTCCTGGCGACCAGGTTGCTGCACTTGACGTCACCGGAGGCGGACTTGACCAGTGCTTTGATGGCCTCCTTCTCAGAGCACTTGAAGGAAGACAGACAGTGGCTTGTGGCGGCCTTGGCGGAGGGAGGTAGGCGTCGGTGGGCGTGTCGAGGTCGACACGTTGTGGTTCGCTGTACAATCCATTTGTACAACATACCTAAGGCTGCCAAGCACCTTGTTCTCCAAGGGGACGTGACTGTTTTGTCACGTGATGTGAAAAGTGCCCCTCTTCTCTCATGCTTCCACTCGTCACGCCGCGCTGCACGCCGAACCCCCGCCGGCCCTGGCCCGCCCTAGCCCCTATCTCTGTCGCCTTGCCCGCACAGTGTGGTGGATCCGTAGGCCGCCGGTCCATTATAGTCTCGATCCATCAGTGCCTGCAAACAAACCCAAAAATATACTGCCCAGTATGGAGGGGGCTTGGGTCGAATACAATGGCGGCGCGGTCCAGGAATGGCACCGGAACGCCAGCCGGATCCGCGTGGCCCCAAACGTCGATGCGATTCCGGAAAGAGCCTTTCGGCGATGTCGCAATTTGAGGACGGTGGATCTCAATAACGTCACCACCATCTCCAAACAAGCATTCTCTGGTTGCCACTCACTCGAGCGCGTTGTTTGGACCGCCGCCTCATCAGTTGAGATTGGCGATAGTGCATTTGCGAGTTGCTCGAGACTGAGGGAGATTGATCTCAACAATACAACGAAGGTTGGAGTGGGGGCTTTCTTTCGTTGCAGTGCACTGACACGCGTAACCATCCCTCCATCCGTCGTCGAAATCAAAGACTTTGCATTTGAAGATTGCCAGAATTTGGCTGAAGTGGAGCCCCGTCGATACAAATCATTGGAAAGGGAGCATTTCAGAACTGCTGGGATTTGGTCCGTATCAACATCCCCTCAACGACTACATACATTGGAGACAATGGTATACGCGACGAGTCGTTGGTTCGTGCCAATATCCCAGCATCGGTCACCCACATCAGAGTTGGGGCATTTCGTCGCTGCAGCCGTTTGGAAGAAGTAGAGTTGAACGAAGGGCTGCAGAGTATCGGAACAGATGCATTCCGAAGTTGCACCTCGCTGGTCCGCATCTGCATCCCCTCCACTGCGTCGAAAGTTGGAGGCCGTGCATTTCAAGGCTGCAGAAGTTTGGCGAAAGTGGACTTGAATGAAGGAACGAAGGCGATTGGACAGAACGCGTTCTTGAACTGCAAATCGTTGGAGCGCATAACCATCCCCTCCTCTGTCAAGTCCATTGCCAGAAAAGCGTTTCGGAATTGCCGAAGTCTGACAGAGGTGACTCTACGCGAGGGGATTCATTTCATTGGTTCTGAAGCATTCGATGGCTGCCCTTTGCAACACATCAGCATTCCTCCTGTCGCCTTGGTGATTGATATCAATGGTTTCAACTGCCAGCTAATGAGGAAGACGACCCCCGTCAATCCATGGGAGAGGCTGGTCGCCTCCAAGTGGATGTCGACCAGGAGCCTGCGCCAGCTTGCACAGATCCAGTCGAAAGTATACGACATCCTATGTCGCCATCGGCAGCCAGGGGACCCACGGGATTACGAGGAAGACGAGGAAGAGAAGACCCGATGCATCCGAGAGTGGCTCGCTTACTACGAACGGTTGGACGTCACAACGATGCTCGAACTCGCAATTTGGAGGGTGAACCTGGACGGCAACGAGCAGGATGCGGAAGCCAGGCAGGGAAGGCGCCAAATGTGTGGCAAAGATATGAACATCATCATCCCAGAAGTCTTGCCATTTTTAGAAGGTGACGACTACGACTACTACGACGACGATGACGACAACATGTCCACTGATTGGTCGTCGTCATCCTCTGATTGAGAAACAGAGCAATCGTCAACATGTAATGTATGGCTATTGTATAGCCCAATAATTAGAGACAAAGGAGCAGTGTAAGTCTGACACGATGGAAATGGCGGCGAAGATGAGAAGCTGTAGAGTGAACAGCCAATATGAATGACATTTCGCAGGATGCAGGGGCAAGAAAGGCGAGCCGCAGAGACTGTGGAAGCGACATGAATGTCAGCAGCCGTTCTTGGACGGGTAGAAAATCTTACTAAGTACATTTAAAAATTCGCTTTGAAATTTCAAGTAGTCTGATTTTTTAACGTAATTTTTGGAATCACATCTCTCTTTCCTCGGGAGCGCGTCCAACGGAACGACGACGATATGAATTTATGATGCTAGCCACCATTCTTGGCTGCTTTCAAGCGGCAACAGCGTCGGCAGGCGCTGGCCAGGTCTATCTCGACGTTCAGCCGGCCAACACTTCGATGCACCTCGAGTCGATCCGCACGCTGCCCCTCTCCACGTATCGACTGTCCTACGAGCGGGCCAGTCCCGAGAGGAAGCGAGTCGGTGTCCCAGGAGGAGAGCTCGCGGCGATCATTCCCGATGCCGTCGATATCGTCCCGAAGCGCACCCTGCCGCCGCTCGAAAAGGGCGGCAGGCCCATCGTGATAGAGAATGCCCCTCTTGTCAACGAGCAGGTAAGTTTGTGTGTGTATGTCTGTATTTGTATGGGCCTCCTTCTAACGCCGCGGCCATTACACTCGCAGACGCTCTTCATGTACTCGGTCGGGGCAACGCAAGAGCTCGCCCGAATGCTCGCCGAGCTAGAGAGCCAAGCCGGGGAACAAATGGGCCAAATCGCGAGCATTTACGGAGAGGCGAGCCGGCTCGAGCATTTGCTCTCGGCTGGAAGCGATGGAGGCGCCGAGCTGAGGATGCGGGAGGCCGCCGCCAAGGCCGAGATTGCCAAGAACGAGATGGAGACGGAGATCCTTCGCGCTAAACAAGAGGAGGAATACTCCGAGGCGATGCGGGCCTCCGAGGAAGAGCAACGGAGACGAAGCGAAGAGCTCACCCTCGAGAGGCTCAGGCGAGAGGACGAGGCCGCAAGAATACGAACCGAAAAGCTGCTGAAGGCCAAGCTCGAGGCCAGTCGAAGGGTCGCGCAGACACAAGCCGAAGCGGCCGAGGCCATGGCCGTGGTCGAACACGAGCAAAAGCTCCTCCTCCAAAAGGCCGCCGAGGAGACCAAAGTCAGGACCGCCAAGGCGGTGGCCAAGGCAAAGGCCGAGGCCGAGCGGGCCAACGAGGACGTGCACCTGCGCAGGCTCCAGGCGGAATCAGAACAACGCCGAAAGCGAAACGTCGCCGCCATCAACGCCGTATTCGCCCATCTTTCGTCCTCGCTGTCCACGGCCGCCAAGAATCCCAAGCAAGTCCTGACGTTGATTGGCTACGCGTGCCTTTTGACCGGCGCCGTCTTCTTTGCGCGTGAAACGTCGCGCCTGGTGCGCTCGCTCATTGAGGCCACGATCGGCAAGCCGCAGCTCATTCGAGAAACAACGCGCAAGACCCTGCCGTGGTCGCTCCTCGCCTACGTCGGCCACTGGCTCTCCTTTCTGTGCCCGTGGATGGATCGCAGTGGCAAAGTGTCGATGGACGAAGCGTTCGACGATCTCATCTTGCCGGACGCTTTGGAGGAGCGCGTCCTCGACCTGGCGTACTCTGCCCGCAACGCTCGAAGGCACAACGCGCCCTTCCGACACGTGTTGTTGTACGGTCCTCCGGGCACGGGTAAGACAATGGTCGCCCAGAAGCTAGCTCGCCACATTGGCATCGACTTTGCTCTCATGTCCGGCGGAGACGTCAGCCCCCTTGGCTCGGACGCAGTCACCCAGATTCACAACCTCTTCAACTGGGCCAAGATGAGTCCCAAGGGCGTCGTTCTCTTCATCGACGAGGCCGAGTGCTTCCTCGGCTCGAGGGATTCCGGACTCATGAGCGACACGGCGCACAACGCGCTCAACGCCCTGCTGTACAACACGGGCGGCGAGCGGAAGGACTTCATGCTCGTCCTGGCCACCAACCGCGCCGAGGACCTGGACGCGGCCGTGCTGGACCGCTGCGACGAGTCCATCTACTTCCCGCTGCCCGACGCGCAGTGCCGGAGAGACCTCATCTTGCTGTACTTTGACCTCCACTTTCGCAAGTTTATGGAGGCCAGCAACCGGCAAGCCCACTCGTTGCGGTCGCAGATTGCGCAGTATCTCGCGAATCAACCGCCCCTTATCATGTCCATCGACAGCGATCTCATGACCGGAGAGCAGCTGGAGCGAACCGTCGAGATGACACAGGGATTCAGCGGGCGCGAGATTGGCAAGATGATGGTCGCGTTGCAATCAGCAATGTACGTGTCGCCAGATGGCACACTCGATCATCAGTCGGCGCAGAAGTTGATACAGACCAAGGTGAAGGAGCACAAGCAAAAGCAAAACAATTTCTCCGAGACGTCTGTGGAAGCGGTGGTTGGAGAAAGACCGCAGGATCAAAAGCCTCAGATTCATACATAGCCCAAACTAGACTCTCTGTTTGTAGATTGATTCGTTCGCTCATCTTTACGATAGCTGCCGCATTTCCTTCTCACAGCCTCAATTAACACCCGCTTTAGCAATTGTTGTGTCAAACGTACTCCCCTAGCAACTCATTGTTACGTCATCTTCGACCTCTCAGAACGACCACTCCTCGATAAGCTGGGCCAGAGTGAGCAAATAAGTGAGGCAAGCTTCTTCAAAGCGCACATCACACCCATGCATTTCTCACCTCCTTCAGCCGCTCTGCATTGGCCCCCATCAGTCGATCCACCACCTCTCCTCCCTTGATGAACAGAAACGTGGGCATGGCACTGACGCCGTACTTCTGTGCTGCCTCCGGATTGTCGTCCACGTCCACCTTGATGAATTGCGCCCGGCTCCCCATCTCGTCGGACAATTCCTTGAAGATGGGAGCGATCATTTTGCACGGGCCGCACCTTTGATGGGGCAGATGCAGCAGGTGAGTACAAACATCAAGCGCATATTGTGCATATCTGCAATAGTGAGCACGAGACGTACCACGTCGCAGTGAAATCGACAATTGTCAGCTTGTCCTGCAGCGCGGCGCTCTGTATCTTCCCTTCCAAATCGCTCAATGTCGAGGATTCGTGGACGGCGCCCCCGCGCATGCCGAGGACGTCAGTGATGTGTGATGTGGATGATGTTTTGGCGCGATGAGCTGCCGCCACGCCGAAGGCGCGCGTGGGCAGCGGCCGCCGCCCGGCCGCGACCAGGGGCGAGGCGGCTAGCGCGAGGAGGGCTGTCAGCTTCATGGTAGAGGGCACCTTGCTGGGCGTTATGCGAGATGGATTGCCGGCATTACATTCCACGTGTGTGTACGGAGGGGGCTATGTAGGTAGAAGAGGAGAGAGGGGCTGGCAGTACTATTCCTACGTAGAATGAGGCGGAGGAGAGCTGATTTCCCCTCCTCCTTTGCTCGCCCCGCCGCTCAAAGCCAAACCCCACAGCCGAAGAAAGGACCATGGCAGCACCAACACCGCCATCAATACTTGACGACGCGCATGCATTTTGGGCGCAGCGGGTAAGATTGTTCTTTCAGGCTCTCGTGTCTTGAGGATACACCGAGCGAGGATACCTCACAACACCTTGTGCATGCACTTCCCATCAACCACAGTGGTCGGGCCCAAAGCTGGGATGGCACAAAGATGACGTGAACCCGCACCTCCAGAAGTATGCCAATAAGTTTCTGGAAAACGACCGCGAACACGAAAGTCGAGTGCTGGTGCCCCTATGCGGCAAATCGGTCGACCTCGCCTTCCTAGCAACCCACCCCAAAGTATCGCATGTTGCAGGGATTGACATTGTACGCAACGCAGCAACGGATTTTTCATCCGAGCATCCTGAGTTTGCATTGGAAGAGAACCAAGGATGCCAGAGTATTTTCCGCGGGAAGAAGTTGAGCATTCACATTGGAGATCTCTTCGATCTGCTGCCAATGAGCAGCAATGATTGGCCCAAGCAGATGATGCCAGGAACGTCTTCCCAGGAGTCGTCTGCTCCTTGGGAGTATATGTTTGACAGGATCTTTGACCGTGCCTCGATTGTAGCAATTGATCCATCTCTGCGCAAAGACTACGTCCAGTTGATGGGAGAAATGATCAGGCCGGGCGGGATCATACTGCTCGTAACTCTGGATAGGAGGAAGACTGCAACCGATGAAGCCAAAAAGGACGGCCCGCCCTTCTCTATCAATGAAGCCGAAGTCCGTAAATTGTACGAAACTCAGCCGTGGGTTGAATCAGTGGAGAAGTTGGATGAGGTGGATGACTTGACCACCGAAGCAGACAAAGAGCGGTGGGCGAAGAAGGGTGTGCTGGAGCTCTACGAGCTCGTCTTCCTCATCAAGAAGAAGGAATAAAGTACACACAAAGGCACAAGCGACAACCGCAATTCATGCGGCTGGCGGTGGAGCAGAAGGTGCAACGGGAGGTGCAGGCGCGTTGATCACGATAGACAGGACTTGTATCTCATGGGTGCATGCTATGATAGCAAGGAATCTAACAGCATCAATCTCTCTCTTTGTGCGAAAGCATCTCCAACTTCTCGCGCAGCTCTTCCACCTCCCGACGCTGTTTGTCGTTTTCGTCCTGAAGGTCTTTCTTTTCTGTCTCAAGCCGCTCGTACCCAGCCATGAGAACTGGGAACTGGAATTTGCGGCAACCCGCGCATGGTTCATCGTTCCCCTTCAGGTGCCCTTCCTCCTTCATGCAGTCGAGGCAAATACCTTCACCGTGCTGCGAGCAAGGTGCTGCAATATCGGCGCCCTCTCTCTTCGCGCAGATTCCACAATATCCTTTCCCACAGCCCCAGCACACAACTTGATCATAGCCACAATCCGCGCAGAGAAACATATTGCAATGATCGCAGGGATCATAGTAGACATCCTCGCAGTGCTTGCAAACGCAAGTGAAGCATGCTTCGCAGAAACGAAACTCGGGGTCAGGGTCAGGGGCTGTCCCGCCCTCACGGTGCTCACAGCAATGAGACAACAATCGTGTGAACTTTCGGGAGAAATCACGCATGTGCGGTTCCATTCGGAGCTCCCCTTCGCACCAACTAGGAGGAAATTCGATTGTGCGCAACGAATTTCCTTCCTTGTCGATGATGCTGTTCAGTATGGGAAGCACAGCTTCTGGCGACAACGACACCAAATCCGTATCTACATAGTGAGAGAGCAGCTCGTGAAACTGCTCGTCAAACTGTCGGCTGCGAATCATCAAGGCTTGGGTTTCTTCGTCCAACGAAAGATCAGAGTCACTGGAGGAGCTGCTGCTGCTGCTCGACGACGAACTCTTGCGAACCCTCTTCCCGACAAGACCAAGGTCCATCTCCTCCAGCACCAGTGATCCCCTGAGTGGATATAAACCATCGCCAACAAGTCCATTGCAGCATCCCAAGCTCAACCGTTTCACTGTGTGCGTCGCGTCAATGACAGCCAAAATTGCTCCTACGTCGCCATCAGTCAATCGGAGAGGCAACGAGGTGCCGAGGTCGCCCCCGAAGTCGAGCTCCTCCCAGGGAGATCTATCGCTCCTCGTCAGGCCGGGCTTACGGCAACCCGCTGAGGCGACGATCAACCGGGTGGCCTCGGTCAACTCGCCCCTCCATCCCCTCGCGCGCCACAAATTGGAGGGGGCGGTGAGAGCAGCCGCAAAAAGTGCCCGCGCCGTTGTTGATAGGCAATCGGCAACGGCGACCAGCTGGTCGTTGGGGAGGTCCGCAAGGGTGACCTCGCTGGGAGAGGTCCTCCTGCGCTTGCTGGGCGCGGCGGCGTCGTTCATTGCTGTGATAGCGGGGCGGAAGTGATGAAAGTGGACAGCGGCGTTGCTTTTTTCCCCCCGCCCCGCCTGCCCGCCTGAGACGCGTTCCACGGTCGAACTATTCGTGTAATTTTGCCTGTAATTTTGCCCTGTAATTGGCGAAGGAAAAGATCGCTAGAAAATTACAAAAAAATTACACGAAGAAATAGGGAGCCGATCTGGATCCTATTTCTTCGTGTAATTTTTCGAACGACAGACATACGATTTTCAATGAGACATCAAAACGAAATGTGTCACACTGTTATAATTTAATATGGATTCCGTAGGTATAAAGTTTTTGAGATGAGACATTTTGGATTGACTGGCGCGCAAATACTTTCTCGCACACTGTAGTACTCCGGTTCAGGAGGAGCCTCGCGAGTTGTTTGGGGGATGTTGCGTGTTTTTCGCAATTTTTGCGGAAGGTTTTCAATTTTGGGTTCTACGCGTGCGCTCCGAAAACCTTTTCGAAAAGCGCAAAAAACAACCCGAAAGTGATGCATACCGACCGATCCACGGCCACGGTAACAACTGCACGCGTCAAAGAACCGGAGTACTACAGTGTGCTTTCTCGTATCTTTTCGACCAACGGTCATCCTGAAAATTAGACCACCAAAAGTTGAGTCACGAGCAAATTGGTGTATCGGGGTCCTCATCAATTGGGGAAAATTACAGAGCGAATTACACGAAGAAGTTCGACCGTGGAACGCACCTGATGCGTGCGCTGCGTCGTTGCTTTTTTCTCCCCATCAAAACCAACCAAACCGAACCACAGTCAGCCACCGACCACCGCCATCACCTCACAACCCATCACCTCGGACCCCTGCCATCAGGCAACTCGCATCGGCTCGCAATGCTCCGATGAGATCATACCGAGTGGAGCCGGCGATGGCGCTGGCAATAGCTTTCTTTCTGGGCTGCACGCTATCGGCTGATGCTTTTGTCCACCCATCACCATCGGCATCAGTTGCAACGTTCGGCCGGGCCATCGCCGAGCTGCGCGCCGTATCAAAGAGCAGGGATGTGGAATTGGCCAAGCTCTGCGATGGCCTGGGGGTGAGCCACGCCAAGGTGCTGGAGCTGCTGGCGAACCAGCGGAAGAAGTTGAATGGCGCAGATACGGCGAAGGCGAGGCACATCGACTGGTTGCTCGATGTTGATGTCGATTCACCGAAAAGAAAGAAGCCGGTTGCAACTGAAAAGGCTATCCGCGGCATTCCAAAACAGAACAAAGGCGTCGGCAATAAAGTGGGGAATCAGACAGCCAAGGCGAAGTCGGCGCCAATCACACGCAGCAGCGTCGACAACGACGGAATAAGTCTGTTCGCCCAACGCGAAGACATACATTCCAACACCAAGCGCGCCCTCGCGCAAATGGGCTTGACCAGCATGACCGAGATCCAGGCGCGAACGTACGACGCGGCGCTCTCCGGAAAGGACGTGCTGGGGCGGGCCCGGACTGGGACGGGGAAAACTGTTGCGTTTCTGCTCCCCGCCATCGAGCGGCTGCTGCGGAGCGAGGATTACAATGAGGAGACGGATGTCGGCATCTTGGTCATATCACCCACGAGGGAGCTTGCCATGCAGATCGGAGACGAGGCCGAGAAGTTGCTGGCTTTCCACAAAGGTATGACCGTGCAGGTAGCGTACGGCGGGACAAAGACGGCACGGGATATCTCCCGGCTCAAGAGTCGGATGCCAACGGTCCTCGTGGCGACTCCCGGCCGGTTAAAGGATTTGCTCCAAACTGCCAGCGTCGGAGGTGGCACGAAGCTGTCAAAAATCATGAAGAGGACGCCCCTGGTAGTTCTGGACGAGACGGATTCGTTGTTGGACATGGGCTTCCGCCGGGAGATCTTGGCAATCCTCAATTTTCTGCCGAAAAGCAGCGACCGGCAAACGTTGCTCTTCTCGGCAACCGTTCCAAAAGAATTGAAGGAGATCATGTACCAAACGATGAAGCGCGATTACATCGAAGTTGATTGTATCCAAGACGGCGGGAAGGATGCAGAGTCGACCCAGACGCATATTCATGTGGAGCAAAGCCACGGGATCGTTTCGTCCACCAGCCAGCTCGTACCATCGACCATACGCGTGGTGAAGGAAGCGTTGAAAGACGAGGGGCCGCACAAAGTGGTAGTTTTCTTCCCCACCGCCCGAATGGTATCGTTCTTTGCCGATCTGTTCACCGAAGTCGTTCAAATGAATATCCCGGTCCTGGAGCTGCACTCGAAGAAATCCCAAGGGTATCGGAACCGAGTGAGCAGTGAATTTCGCGGCGCATCCGAGGGGGTTTTGTTTACAAGCGACGTGTCGGCGCGCGGGGTTGATTATCCAGGCGTGACGCACGTGATACAGTTTGGCATGCCGTCGAGCCGAGAGCAGTACGTGCATCGTCTCGGACGTACTGGACGGGGTGGGGCGGGCGGGAAGGGCTGGCTGATCCTTGCACCTTTTGAGTCTCTCTTTCTGGAAGAGCTGAAGGGCATCAACGTGCCGAAGAATCCGGAGCTGATTGAACTGTTCAACAAGGCTGAGCTTGATGAGACCGACAGCTTGATGCAGGATCTCCTTGCCAGAGTTCAGAACGGGGACAAAACGCTCGTGAAGAGTGGAGAGGGCGCGTACCAGGCATTCTTGGGTTACTACCTCGGTCAAATGAAGCGAGTGAAGATGAAACGAAAGGAGCGGTTGGTTGATATTGCCAATGAATTTTCCGGGTCGATGGGATTCCGATCTCCACCGAAGCTTGGGCGGAATATGGTTAAGAAGATGGGGCTGGATGGCGTTGCCGGCCTTTTAGTGTCAGGCGATGGAGGTAAAAGAGGGCCGGCCAATGGAGGAAGAAGCGACCACAGAGATGGGCGTCGGTCCAAACCAAAGTCTCGCAGGCCCAAAAGATAAATGGAGGAGGTCAAGTCTGAACGAGAATCTCTTCGGCGGCGTCCAATTCATTGTAACTTTCCGGTTCTCTTTCGTCATTACGCTTCCTAGCTCAGCCAACCTCCAAATCCCAAGCCTCACCAATACTGACAGTGCAAAAATCTGCCTGCGTGATGAACCTTTTGGCTGGCAGCGAAACTGAAGATGCGTTGTGCCATTTCCACCCTCACTCCATCCTCTCTATTCCATCCACACGCGTTACCAATAAGATCCCTCCCCTCTCATCCTAATCCATCGCACCCTCCCAACTTAGAGAGTGTCGCGCAGTCCCTCGCAGCCGTTCTCCTGCAGCTTCACCCACGCGGCCGTATAATCCTTGAAGAACGCCTATTTGTCCCAAATGTCAGACGTTGGTCTCATTATGAATTGCAGCAATTGCACAACAACTTACCTCCTGGTCCTTCGCGTACAGCTCCACGTACTCCCGAAACGGGGCCTCCAGCAACGCCAGGTCCGAAATGAGCATGATCGTCCCGCTCGCGCCATGCTTCTTCTGGGGGCATCCCTGCGCCGTCGTCTCGTCCGCGTACTCCTTCGCCAGCATCTCCTTGAAATAGGAGTTATCGAAGGAAAGCGGAGCCTCCGTCCACGCCCCGTCGAATCCCGATCGGTCGGCGTGGCACTTCCCCACCGTGTGCGCCCCGCTCAACGCCACGATGTCCTTGTCGGTGAATCCCTTGGGGTGGAAGATCTCCCGGAGGTGGGGGATGCCCTTGTCCCCGTCCGGGAGGCGGCCCTCCTGTCCCTCCACGCCCTCGGCGCTGGTGGCGGCGTCCTTCCGTCCGAAGCGGGTGGGGATCTTGGGACCCCCCATGCATTCGGTGGCGACGTTGGCGGCGAGGGCCCACAGGTCGGCGTTGGAGATGGTCCCGGGCACGTACTTGTCGGCGACGGGCTTGAGGAAGCCGACGGCGACGTCGGGGAGGCCGGCGTTGGCGCCGAAGGTGCCCTCGCCCGCATCGGTGAAGCGCATGGCGGCGTTGGGGCAGCCGCCCGTCTTGGCCCCGGCGGAGTAGACGCCGGCGTCGTGCCAGGAGAGGCGGATGAAGATGGGCCCGCACTGCAATATTATTGGTCGGTGCACGTGAAGTGAATGAGGGCGAGGGGGCACAACTTGTGCACACGAGACGCCGCAGGGAAAACACGCACCTTCTTCTCCTCGATGACGGCCTTGATGTCGGCGCTGATGTCGGCGACGCTCATGGTTGCAGGGTGGTTGTTGTCGGGGGTGGGGGCGAGACGCGGGATTATGAGCGGCAAGCGTCAGCGTCGCGGAGAGGCGAGCGGACGCTCGGACCGCGGACCGGAAGAAAGTACGTACGCAAGTAGAAATTCAGCGTAGGAATTCAGGTAGAGGTAGCGCGCGGGGCGATGGCAACCTCTATCCACACATGACTTTCGAGCTACTCAGGAGTAGCCCGAGGTACTTACCTACGTACGTACTTCTCGCACTTAGAGTACTACCTACTCAGGAGTAGCTCGAGCTCTACCAACAGCAAGCAACAAAAAAAAACGTTTAGTCTGTAACCCTAATGACCACTAACCCCAACCCTAACCTGCCTCCAACCCATAGTTCATACAAAAGTGAAAAACCATAACCTGAATTATAACCCCAACCCTAACCCAGCTGAAACCTCAACCCTAACCCACCAGTAGCAAGAAGTTGCAAAACCACCGTTGGCGGGGGCCTCTCGCCCCGCCCGCCGTTTTTGCCGCCACCGGGGCTGGGGGGAGCAGCGGCCGCCATGGATGCAGGTGTAATTCCTTGGTTACAAGATAACCCTAACCCTTACCTGTTTAAGTTCGGGTTAGGGTTGGGGTTAAAAATAACCCTAACCCTAACCTAGTCAAGTTCGGATTAGGGTTAGGGTTCAAAATAACTCTAACCCTAACCTGGTCCGGTTCGGTCTAGGGTTAGGGTTGTAGGCCCCTCTGTCTCTTGCAGTCTTTAGCCTTTAGCGGGTGGTGTTAGACGCGGCCGCGGGCGCGATGCACTTGGAGAAGGGAGCCGTCTCGCTGAGAGAACACGACGCCGGACGCCACAGACGCAATGGGCACGCCGCGGATTTTTGCAACTTCTTGCTACTGGCGGGTTAGGGTTAGGTTTCAGCTGGGTTAGGGTTGAGGTTTCAGCTGGGTTAGGGTTGGGGTTATAATTCAGGTTATGGTTTTTCACTTTTGTATGAACTATGGGTTGGAGGCAGGTTAGGGTTGGGGTTAGTGGTCATTAGGGTTACAGACTAAACGTTTTTTTTTGTTGCTTGCTGTTGGTAGAGCTCGAGCTACTCCTGAGTAGGTAGTACTCTAAGTGCGAGAAGTACGTACGTAGGTAAGTACCTCGGGCTACTCCTGAGTAGCTCGAAAGTCATGTGTGGATAGAGGTTGCCCCCTCACACTCTTGGACTGCAGACCACGGCGGCGACCAACAAACGCGCCAGGATGGCTCCTCGTAGCCCCTCCATTGCAGATATCCCCGATGGTATCCTTGCGGATGTCGCAGCATACCTCGCTGCACCCAGCTTTGCAATATTTGCGGTTGCAATGACAGCTCCGTCGTCCTTGTGGCGCAGGGGCGAAGGGCGATGCCGGCCGTCGGCAGCGAGCAAAGAAATATTGCGATCGGTGGCGCCGGAGAAGTGGGAGGTGCTGAATTTTGGAGACATTGAGAGGGGTTTGGGGGAGAGGCTCACTGATGATGATATTTTCGCCGTCTTGACCATCATTGATGCGGGTGCCAAAGTTAGGAGCCTGCGGCTCACGGGCTGCGTGAATATCACCGGCGCCGGGTTAGAGCCCCTACGAAACTCGACCGTGCTGGAAGCCGTCGACATCAGCCTTGTTGGCTTTCACGAGAATCCAAAACTCGTCCCAGCGCCGTTGATATCCGAGGGGGTTGTGCTCCCGATCCTCAACAGCATCGTTGATACCAATGCACTTAAGTTCCTCTTCCTTCCAAAGGTGTGGCGAATGAGGAAGCTGCCGATACTGCAAAACTTCTTAGGGAGCTACGCGGGCCTTTTAGACAGATGTCAGATCAAGTGCTCAGAATGCAAATCGCTTTGCACAGAAGTGTCTGACACGAGGAACATCTGTATGGGAGCAGATGATGATGGTAGTTATGGTTTGCAAAACTTCCGCTGCCATATCTGCAAAACAATCTATTGTACAGAGGAGTTGGAGTGCTGTGATTATGGACCGTTCTATTGCTCGAATTGTGAACGAGACTACTGCTGTCTATGTGCCGAGACAACCTTTTGCGACCGTTGTACCAACAGATATTGCGAGAAATGTGTAGATTGCAATCATTGCAATGATTGCTTTGACACGCTTTGCCCTGACTGTAGCCCCAAAGAACATTGTACCTGTTTGGCACATTTTCCTTGGTACTGCGAACGCTGCACGCCGCCATTCCGGAAATGCGAAGGAGAGGGATGCAGCAAGGCACACTGCGACGATTGCTACGATGGTGAAACCAACGACTTGCGGAAGTGTGATGAGTGCGAAAGTTGGTGGTGCATTGATTGTGGATTCGCTGGGCGCGAGAAACATGATCTGAAAGGAAACACTTGTCGGAAGTGCGACGCGGGATAATAAGTTGCCTGCATCAGAGAGCTGAAACGACAGCGTCTTACAGAGTGTTTGACAATTCTATTCAATGCACGCACTACCGTCCAACAACCTACCGTCCAACAACCATCCCTAGTCCAAACTCTCAATCCACTTCTTCATCGTTGGGTTCATGCGGCCACTGGCCTCGAGAACCCCCCTCAGCGCGACCCCAAGGCACGCCGTCGGAAGCAGGATCACAATCGAAGCAACCTCGCTCGCCGCCCGCTTCCATCGGGGCGCTGTCGGCAGAACGTACACCAAAAACAGCATCTTGCCCTGCAGCGTCATATGAACCCGCGTCTTCAGCGCGAACGACAGGGTAAAGTTGAAGACGATGCTGTTCTTCCCCAAAGACTTTGTGATCCGGCTTGTCTCCTGGACGGGATGCGCGTCCAGCCACTTCCGGTACGATTCCTCCAGGCCCAGCTCTTCGGCGCCCTGTCGGATTAGTGTCATGTACCGTCGACTGGGGCACGCATCCACCGCGATCCGCGCGTGCTCCCTCACGCGGTAGGCCACCGCCCACACCGGCTGTTTGGATGTGTCGTACGGAATGCATTTGACCATAATCTCCTCGTAGGAGCACATTCGGCCCAAATCCCCTCCCTCCGACCGGAACACCAGTTCGTAATCGTGGGCCGACAGCTTGATCAACGCGCCGTGGCACTCGCTCCCCCCGAACGCCACCAGCGCCTGGCTGTCGCTCCGCTTCACAATCGTGCGGTGGTGGCCCTCCTTCGCATCCTCCGCCTCGTAAAAGCTGGGGAGGGGTTCCAAACTTCCCATCGCCGGCTCCACTGGCGGCAGTGCGCGGAGGTTGAACGCCAGCCGGCAGTGGCGAATGAAGCAGGGCTCCATGGTAATTGGATGGATCTTCTTCCCGCAGACGCTCCGATTCTCGAGCCGCGTTCTAGAAAGGTTGCTTCCCACTCCAAAATAGTAGATGTCCTCTCCTTTTTCGATCAAATCCAGGAGCTCTTGGGGGCGGTGCGGGCCGTCTTCTTCTTTGGACGGGGCGCGGCTGGCGCGACGATAAAGGACGGCGGAGGAGAGGGCTGCGGCAGTGATTGCAGCAGCTGTTGGCGCCGAGATCGACGCGAGCAACTGCCCCACCCAGGGCAGTTGCAAATGGCCGCGCTCGGTGGACATGGTACCAATCTCAAACCCAGCCTATCGACGCCAATGAACCTGGGGCCCAGTCCCTGTTCCTCGCGGGTTCATCTTTGCCTCCATTCTCGCTCCACGCAGCCAGCAGCCAGCAGCGCCGGCACGACCACGCCGACTGCCGCGGCACCCAGGCAGCTTGCTGCTCGCTCGGTGAACTTAGGGGTAACCAAAATAATACTAAGATAAATCTAGCAAAATAACATAAACATAGATATGTTTAGTAAATGGTTTCCTCATATTGTATCCCTAATTGCAAGTTGGCCCGAGCGCAGGCTGAGCGAGGCAACGCAACGCTGGCCGGCGGCAGCCCGGCAACGCCGCCCAGAAGAGGATGGGCACCAAGCTAGCGGCGTTCCGGCGCCTCTTCACATTGGCGACGCTGCTCAAGATCTGTGCGATCTCAGCTTACCTCGGCTACCGCAACGCCGTGGCCAATGAGAGTGAGAGCCGCAACGCCGCAGCCGGCGGGGGTGGGTGCACCGTCGACATCTCGCCCGCGCTGCAACGGCAAATCGACGCGCGCGTGAAGGAGGAGCTGGTCCGGCGTCCGACGGGCGGCCACGCTGGTGGCGGCGGCAATGGCGGTGGTGGAAAACTCTTCCCCGATTCGGCCAAGGACTATGCCCAGGGTGCTGTTCGAGTTGCGAGGGACGAGCTGATGGAACGATACGACTTTGGCGTCCCCATCAAGGAGGCGGCGGGCATCGACGCCGTCATATTGTACAACCACCACAGATCCCTGCCGTCGAACAGCCATGCTGCTACCCACGGCGAAGCTGGCGAACTTGCAAAACTCAGCGTACCGGATGCCATGGCGAATTGCGATACAATGAATGTCGTGTTCACCGCGCTGCAGGACCGCCCCCAGGTGCCGGAATGTCAGCTGCTGATCCCCAGCTTTGAGAGCTACCACATCAACCGGTGGCTGCGGATACCCAAATTTGACAAAACCAATCGCAAGGAGCGGCAGCTGAATCATGCGCTGCCGCTGCGCCACCACGGGAGGATCACTCTACCAAAGAACGGGATCGACGAGTTCGATCTGCCCCCGTTGTGGGACAACATGAAAAAGAAGGAGAAGGGCTTCCTGATGAAGCACTTTGACGCGTTGAAGATCTTCTTGGAGAATGTGGACGACGTGCTGAAGGATCTGGAGGCATTGCTGAAGAAGCGGAATGCAGTACGGGACAATACAGTTGTAGTGATGACCGTGAACTCCGGCCAGAGCGAACTGCTGAGCAATTTCGTGTGCAACGCCAAAAGCCGGGGGCTCGACATCAGCAACGTGCTGGTGTTCCCCACCGACGAGGAATCGCACAATTTGGCGCAGGGGCTGGGATTGGCGACGTACTTCGACGCCAAGAGCTTGGGGGTGCTCCCGTCGGGGGAGGCCAAGATGTACGGCGACCCGATCTTTGCGTCGATGATGTATGCCAAGGTGCTGTGCGTGCTGTACGTGAGCCTGTTGGGCCACGACGTCTTGTTCCAGGATGTGGATGTGGTCTGGTTCAAGGATCCGCTCGAATATTTTCACGATACATCCAACAAGGACATTCAGCAGTTCGACATCCTCTTCCAGCACGATGGCAGTGCGCAACCGCGATACAACCCACTCTCGGCGAACAGCGGCTTCTATTACGTGAGGGCGAACAAAAAGTCGCAGTACCTCTTCACGTCGCTCCTCTACCACGGGGCGGTGGTGCGAAAGTCAAAGAGCCATCAGCAGGTGCTCGTGCAATTGTTGAACGAGCACTCGTCCTTGTTCGGCCTGAAGGTCAAAGTGTTCGACAAGCACACCACGGACATGTTCCCAGGAGGCTATCACTATCATTTGGATTGGGACGCCATGCGGAACATCGTTGATGGGAAGTCAAACGCATTTATTCTGCACATGAGCTGGACGGAGAACAAAACAAACAAACTTCTCTTCTTTCGGCAGATGGAGGAATGGTATCTCAAAGACCAATGCATCGGCTACGGCGAGGTATTGACGCTGTTCGACGGAGGAGTGGTGAAGGACGGAGGCTTGATCGATAAGTGCTGCTCGGCGGAGGCGATCTTCTCGTGTCACTTCAAGGACAAGCCGTCCAAGCGACCGTGTCCCGACAGCCCCCGGATAGACCCCCACAAACAGAGGACGTTCTGGAAGTAAAGGCAAGATAAGACTAAGATCCCTAACCAACCTTGTGAGTACTAGTTGCGGCAACTGATGTTTATGACTTGACATTCACTTTTGCCCGCAAATCCCCATTCTGACCCGCATCCCCCCTTCTCTAGTGCTCATGTTCCCACTTCTCTACAATCATGTTGTCGAGTTCCTGCTCGTACTCCGCTAATGACTTTTTGTCCCAATCCTCAGGCAGCGGCATCATCTTTGCGATGTCCAGCGTCCGGTACCACGATGATGGTATTCCTGCCAACTTCTCCCACTTGCCAACATATGCGCGCTTTGTGAGGGAGTCGTATTGGTTCTCCTCAATTTTGTCCAATATCTTGCCATAGGCATCCAGCGACAGCTGCACGGGGAGTCTTGATTCAGGGAGCAGCATCTCCACGCCGCGAAGGGCCCGAGCATAGTACATTCTTGCGCGGGCAATCTCAAACTTCATAAGGTTGATGTAGTTCTCGTCGACGATCTGGTCCAATATTTGCTGCTCCGTGACGCCAAATTTCTCCATGTCTTGTCGAGGCAAGTAGACTCTGCCACGCTTCTCTGCGTCCTCGCCGACGTCGCGGAGGATGTTGGTGATCTGGAATGCTACGCCAAGAGACAGCGCCGGTTCCCTGTAGAGTTGACATAAGTTGTAGCAGAGAGTTACCAAGGGATGTGGAAAGGCAACGCCCAGAGATTCGCAGAGCCAACTCACTTTGCCATCTCGTCAGTGTATCCTGGTGCACAACCAAACACGGGCATCGACATGAGGCCCACCGTCCCCGCCACCCGATAGCAGTACAGGTGCAGCTCATCCCACGTCTCGTATCTCTCCTGCCCAAGCCCCGGGATGTCCATGAGCATGCCTCGTATCATNGTGCAGCTCATCCCACGTCTCGTATCTCTCCTGCCCAAGCCCCGGGATGTCCATGAGCATGCCTCGTATCATGTCGGAAAATGGGGTGATGGGCAAGTTGGGGTACTTGATCTTGCAATCCAAGAGGGGCAGGTCCAACACGTCCACCACATCCCCGCGATCGAATAACCGCTCCAGTCGGATCTCCCACTCCGACAGATCTGTCAGCATCTCTGCGTTGGGATCTTGCGCCTCGGGTCGAGGCGCATCTACGATCTCATCGGTCCTGCGACACCACACGTAGACGGCCCAAATGGCCCTCATGGCCGGCTCGGGCAATACTTGGGTGCCGAGGTAGAAGGTCTTCGCGAAGGCCGATGTCACAATCCCCGACTCCTCGTACGCTCGTGCCAACAGCCGATCGAATCTAGATATCTCGTCCTGGGTGAACAGGACGAGATCTTCCCCATTCTCGTCCTTTGGCAACTGAGGGAACGTTTCCTGTGCCGCCTTCGAACGGAGGTACTGGGCGCACTTTTGAACGAGGGCATCGGCATCTTCCCCCGACGCCGTGTCGACGTACTCATCGACGAAGGTGCCGATTTCGTATCCTACTTCGGCGACAACTTCGTCGTTGATCCCCATCAGCCTCCCCCCTTCAGCACTATGGCCCGTACCCACGCGAACACCCTCTTCGAGGTTGAATTCATACTTCTTCCGCGCTTCGGTGAGCGCCCGTTCCGCGAGTGATGTGGAGTCCTTGACGGACGCAAAGTCGATGACCGGTCCTCCGTCCAGAGTGACGCCCAGCGACAGCTCGTTTGCAATTTCTTCGGCCGACCGGCCGCTGGCACTGGCATGACCGTCCGCATGGTCGGCATGCTTCGCGTGGCCCTGGGAGTCCTTGTTGGTAAAGAAGGG
>JALLAP010000116.1:0-19256 GCA_036939355.1 Thalassiosira profunda | reverse complement strand
CGCAACTTCGACGAGGCGAGCCAGGCGTTCTTCCAGGCGTTCAAGTCCTACGACGAGGCGGGGGACCGGAGCCGCCTGCGCTGCCTCAAGTACCTGGTCATGGCGAGCATGCTCCACGCAAGCTCGATCAACCCCTTCGACAGCCACGAGGCGCGGGCGCACCGCGACGATCCGGAGATCGTGGCCATGACCGACCTGGTCCACGCCTTCCACAACAACGACATCAAGCGGTTCGAGAAGATCCTCCAGAAGAACGAGGGGCGGATCATGGACGACGATTTCGTGCGGGAGCACGTCGCGGACCTGCTGCGGACGATCCGGACGCAGGTCATCGTGCGGAACATCGGGCCGTACACCCGCATCCGCCTCTCGCGGATTTCGAAGGATCTGAACGACGTCCCCATCGAGGACGTGGAGGGGTTGCTCGTGGGCCTCATCCTCGATGGCAAGCTGGACGGGCGTATCGATCAGGTGAACGGCATTCTGGTGAAGAAGACCGCTGCGGGAGGGGAGAAGGACGGCGGGGAGGCCAAAAAGGCGACGACTCCGGCCGGGGAGGGCAGCGTCGAGTCGCGGAACGTGGCGTCGCTCATGCAGTTGACGGCGGCGCTGGAGAGCCTGACGAGCACCATTTCCAGGGCCGGGAGCCGCGGGGCCGGATCCTACCACCAGCAGGTGCTGCAGTAAGTCCAGGGGAAGTGGGATGGAATCGGACTTCTTGAGAGTGGCAGGGAGCAACCCAGCGGCGAAAGAGAGACCGTGAAGAAGCAATGCATAAAAAAGTTCAACTATCACATTCTATGAGAGAGATAGAGAAGTGTCCCGTAAATTGTGTGACTTTTTAATCGGCAAATCAAAATCGTTTAAAAAATGAATTAATTTCCAATTGAAAATGCGAGTATTTGATTTTTAATTTTCATTTGAATTTTCAAGTGTGACTTGAAATTTTTGAAGAGTTGACATTTTGAGAAGAGCGGAGGATAATCTCTGCGCAGCCGGCTGCTCCCTCTCGTTTGCCATCGACGGCCGGAGACTCGCCGAGAAGGGGTGCAACGAAGGCGCAATTGTCAAGGCTCGGGGGCACCTCGCATCACCATGTCTTTCCTCAGGCGTCTATCGCTACGCCGACGGCGGTCGAGGAGGAGGGCGTCTTGTCCGCCGGGCATTCAACTCACGACGTCTGAGTTCGACGGCGAGAGTCAGCCGCCGCTCGATCGTTCAACAACCACGGCCACGAACGACAATGGGCTCGCAAACGCCAGCAGTCGCCCCACCACAGCCGCCGATGCGCACGCCGCCGCAATCGACGTCTACGAGGGCCGCATCGACGAACTGGGGGCGCTCTTATCCGAGCAAGGAAGATGCCTCGATGAGTTGACCAATCGCTCCAACCGTCTCTCCACCGAGAACGCGATATTGCGAGACAAGGTGCTCAAAGAGAGGACGGAAAAACCGGCGCCCTCGCCGAGGAGGTACCCGCTGAAGAGCGTCATCAACCAGACTCGCAAGACCGAGGAGCAGGCCCAACTCGTTCGCAAGCTCAAGGACGAAAACTCGCTGTTACACCAACAGGCCGATCTCCTCGCTGCAGAGTCCGCCGAGGCCAACAAGCTCATCGCTGAACGAGACGCTAGCGTCGCCACGCTGGGCAAGGAGCTGTCCTCCTGCGTCGAGAAGGCCCGCTCGTTGATGGCCGAGAAGGCGGCGTTGAAGTCGGACCTCGCCCAGAAGACCCGAGCGGTGGAGACGCTCGAGGCCAACGCCAAACGATCGAGCGCCCTGCGCGCCGAGATCCACTCGCGTGCGGAGCAGTATCTCTCCGAGCGAAGGGCGCTCGAGGCCGAGGTCGCAGATCTTGGGACACAGGCAAGCACAACTCTCGCTCTGCTGTACTCTCGTTATGCGCAATGCTCTCACACTGTCTCCAATCCTCAGACGAACCACCTGTCGTCGACCGTCGATGGCCTGCAATCGCAGCTCACGTCGAAACAAGGAGATGTCGAGAAGCTCTCGGAAGAGCTTCGCACGCAGCAATCGAACCTTGACTCGGCCAAGCGCGAGGCCAAGGCCAGCGCCGAGACGACGCTCGCGCTGCAGGAGACTCTGCGCCGTGCCAAGCAGCAGAGCCAGAAGCTCGAGGAGAAGCTGGCCGAGACGAGGGACAAGCTGGCCGACAGCCAAATCGCCCGCCACAAGTTGGAGACCACGAACAATGGCCTGCAAGCGGAGGTCAAGACGTTGGTGGAGCAGCACAAGGCTCAAGTATCGAGCTGGTCCAAGGGACAGGCAAAGCTTGTTGCCACCATCGAAGGGCAGCACGAGGAAGAAGTGCTTGCTCAACAGAAGCAGGTTGACAACCTGCGTCGATTGAACGCCACCCTCGAGAGCGGCAGTGCCCAGTGCAAAAGGGATTTGCAGAGTGCAGAGCAGCGTTGCTCGGCGCTCGAGAGTTTGTTGGCCGGCAAGGAACGAGAGCACCGCGACGCTCTTAAGGAGCTTTTGAACCGAGCGACCGATGCCGAGGCTCGGGTGGACGTTGGCCTTGCGTGCAACCAAGAGCTGAAGACCAATGTGTCTTCACAGAGCAAACTTCTCGCATCGATTGAGCTGGAAAAGAAGGAGACGGACGCCAAGCACTCCAATGTCTTGGACGAGCTGCAGCGGAAGCTGCTCGCTGCGCAGGAGGGGCTCCGAGCGCTGTCTACTCGCATGCCGCAGCTCGAGGAGGAAGCCCAGAAGGTGAAGGAATCGTGTGCCAAGGACAAGCAGAAGATGCAAGAAGAGACCGAGCACAAGGTGAGGGAGGCTGAATTGGAGTGCGAGACCCTGCGCGCATCGACGAAGAGCGAGAAGATGAAGCGGCAGGAGGCCGAAGATCTTCTTGAGAAGAAGACGCGTCTGCATCAATCCACCCTGGATCAGCTGACTGCGGAGAAGGAGGACCTCGCGGCGAAGTGCAGCACTCTCGTGTCGAGCGAGCGTGAGGTGTGAGTTCCTTTGCCTTTGACAGTTGCTGTTCCTTTTATCTGTTCTCAACCAATCCGTTCTTTGTTCTAGCGGCAAGCGTTTGATGGCCAAGCTGCAAGAATTGACCAGCCGCGTCCAAACTCTGACTGCGCAAAAGCAACAAATCAGCCACCAGGCCAACACGTACGCTGACAAGATCTACGAGCTGGAAAAGGTGATTTCAATCGGTGAAAGCAAGCTATCTTCGTTCGGTCGCCAGCTCGCTGCTAGCATGGAGGCTCAAGAACTGCGGATTTCCCGTGAGGTTGCGCTGAAGAGAGAGCTCCATTCCGTGAAGATCGAGTTGGAGAAGGCTCGTCAGAGCGCCTGAGTGCGCTGGTAACACCAAGCGCCCAGCTTCAATCATAATAGTAACTCTTCATCTTCTCCTCTGCCAAAGGCCCTTACGCACCAGAATGCAGTTCCTGGATCGCTGACACCAGCTCCGCCTTCTTCGCTCGTTTGTTGATTGTGCCACCACAACTTGTGAGGTACTCGTACAGCTCAGCGTTCTTCATCTTTGCCAGCTCAGTCTCCGACAGGTCCTCCCAGGCATATGTTGCGGAATCTGATCCAGTCTCTGGAGACGTGCTGCCATCCTGCACGTCGCTTTGCTCATTCTCCGTTCCAGCCACACCAGATGTAGACGCAGCAAACTTGAGCCCTAATGCTTCTGCGATGGCGGCCAATCGCTGCACCTCATTGTTCTTTGGCCGGACAAGCGTGATTGCCGTGCCTTCGCGACCACTGCGACCGGTCCGCCCGGCCATGTGGGCATAGCCTGCAGCGCTGGACGGCGGAGACAGCATGAAGACGTATTCCACGTCCGGGAGATCCAGCCCGCGAGCGAAGCGTTCGCCGATGATGTAAACAGGGACAGACTTCCAGCCACCAGGATCCGCATCCGCAGTCTCCACTTGGAGATCAGATTCGGGCGACGAGCCATCGAGGTTCCGCAATGTGCGAACATCATCGAGTCCGCGGGCCAACAACTCTCTCTGAACGCTTTCCACGCCCACTCTTCCTGGGAAAATGAGGATTGGCTTCGCCTCTTCCATTGTCGCCATGGTTTCCCATAGTGTATTCATGGTATCCTTTATTCTCCTCTCCTCGTTCCTCTCTGCTGTTGACATATCATCAGGCAGCTCTTCATGGCTGGAAGACTCTGAGTCTTCGTTAACCACTCGGAATTCATGCCTCAACTTTTCTGGCAGCAATACGCTCTTTCTCCTCTCCGCATCTTTGCTCTTCACCCTCTCGTCTTCGTCCCCTGTGACGAGCGTCGCTGCCTTGTCGGCGCTCGGCGCGTCGAGGATCTGCATCAATTGTCGTCGCATCGTCCGTCCAATCGTCGCAGAGGCGCAAATGATCTGAACGTCCGCCAGGGAAGGTATCGGAAGATCGCGCAGAAGGAGCTCGGTCTGAGTATTCCGTGCAATATTGAGCCTCCTCTTCTTCATAGCAGGTGGCGGCGGAATGTAGCTGTCGAGGGCCGCGGCCTCGGCTTCGGCCACTATTCGTTGCGCAATCTTTCTCTGCTTTCGCTCTGTCGCCTCTCTCGCGACAGCTTCGGTGCGCAGCAAACGATCGGCTTCGTCCAACACAATGGCGCGGAGGTTGGACAGGAGCGCCTTGGCTGTGGCGCGTTCGTCGGTGGATATTATTGTGCGGTCGAAACCTGGAGCACGAACGATCCTCTCTGCTTCCCGGTAGAGCATTCGAAGCATTTTGGGCGTGCCAGCAATGAGCGGAGCATGTTGCAATGCTTTCAGAGTCACTCTCCCGGGATTCATACTCTCCTCATCGTCCAAGCTTTCTTGCACATTGTCCACATCATCAACGCCGACCACAAACAGCGACGAACTGCCAGAGTCCTCCAATGGCGGCCACAGCACGTCCACCTCGCGCTGGATCTGACAAGCCAATTCAATCGTCGGTGTCACAATCAGCACGCCCCCCGCGCCCTCTCCGCTCTGACCCCCCGGGGACGTACAAAGCAGCGGAAGCAAATAAGCCAGCGTCTTGCCGGTACCCGTGGGCGACGCGATGATGGCATTCGTTCGTTTGGTGGACACCTTTTTGTTGCCCTTGCTGTGGCCGGCGGTGAGGATGGGAAACGCCCCCCGCTGGACGGAGGTGGGGGAGGATCGTTGGCTGGCGTGGAGGCGCGACGCCAAGACGGGCCCCACGGGGAGAGATCCCCACAGGAATGGAGGCGACTTCTTTGGTTTCTCTGTTGAGGCTTCAGGTTTGGTTGTTGGCTCCGGTTTCTTTGCTCTTGTTTCCTCCAATTGCTCGTCCGTTGCCGTCCACGGCTCAAGTGCCTCGCACACATCTTGTGCACTCTCTATTTGCTTGTTTGCAAGCGCCAGCAAGCCCTCGCTGGCGTTCTCATCCTCCCCTGCATGGCGTTGATAGGCATCCAACTGCTTCGTCACCTCGGCATATAGTCTGTCTCCCTCTCGTTCCCACCGAGGCGCCCGCTTGGTGTTCGACTTTCTGTGCCTTTTTGTGGTTCCGTCCTTGTTTTCCAGTCGGAAAGAATGTCCGCGGCGATTGTGGTTTGCCGCGTTGGCGCCCCGGTTGCGTGTTTGTTGCGTCCGCTTCCCCCGCGAGGAGTAGGATTGCCTCGACGAGGGCGTTGGGGACATGCTCAGTGCTGTGCTGCTGCATGAGGTATAATCCGGGCATTCCAAACACTTCGGAACGCGATTGTATCCGATTGCCGAGGAAGGCCGCGGGGTTACAAACGCCGCGCCCTTGCAAAAAGGGGCCATTGCTCTACGACTGATGGATGATATTTGCAAATGCGACGTATGTGATGGATGATGTGGCAGTCCTGCAATTGACGCATGTGATGATGTGATGGCTGGCAGTGGCATCAACTTTTCTGCCGATGCACCCGTTTCGAGCCTGGCTTCTGCAACTGCCAGGACCCCCAGAGCGGCGGCAACAACGCAGCAACATCGCAGGAGCATTACAAATCGGTCGGTGGCCATGCTGATGTGCGCGAGGCCGAGAGGGGCGATGTTCTGAATCGCAACGCTGGGCGGGGGGGTGCAGTGTTGTGATGGGATTTTGATTGGCCAGGCAGGGGCTTCGTAAAGTACATCTTATAGTACGACGTAGGTAACTCACTCTAGGCCGCGCGCAGCCGATTCGTCTTCTTCGACGTCGGCAACAAGGAGGGAGGCCGCGGCGCGGGCGGGGTGAAGCCAGGTGGTGGTGGTGGTGGTCGCGAGGAGCCCGCCGGCACGATGGTTGTAGCCGCGCTGCTTTCCGTCCTTCTCGCGTCGGTGTATCTCGGGCCCTCGGCCTCCCTCGCGCCCACTGCGTGTTCCCTCCGGAGTGGGTGCACCGTCCGGCCTTCTTCGTGCACCGATGGTTGCAGAACGCATTCCTTGTTGGTTTCTCAGCCATGGGGCGCAAAGAAGAGGGGGGCATTCCTCGCGGCTCGGTCTAGCAGCAGTGATGATGAAAAGGAGGTGCACCAAACGCAAAATGAGGGACAGGAGATGAAGATGCATCAAACAAAATACGCCTCGTCGGGCGTGCACCAAACACAATGCAAACAACAGCAAGATCGACGAACATTCCTCGAGGGCAGTGCGCTATCCATCTCCTTTGCCTTCGGATCTGCCGACAGAGCAGACGCAAGAGGGTTGGTCCGATTTCCCTGCAAGGATCCACTGCTGAACACGTATCATTTCATGAGGGCCGGGGCGAGTCTGCTGGAGGTGGATGACATTTGGTCGACCAATCCGTTGTTCTTGACGAATCGTGAGGCGGCTCTGTCGGAACTCGGCGAGGCGCAGGTCCGAGAGGCGTGCAGGTATCTCAAATCGACGGGATCGAACCCTACAGTGGTCCGATACAGTCTGGCTGCTGCGTGTATTGACTCGGCAAACATCGTCGGCGAGGAGCTGAGAGTAGGGCGCGATCGGCTCGTGCCAGAGTTCAACTATGCGGACCCACGAGCGATCGGTGGATGGGACGGATCGGCGCTGAATGCAACAGAGGAGGCTGTGTGGGCCCTCGATGTGGATGAGGCAGGGCAGTATGGCAAAGGAGGCAAGCCACCTCCAAATGAAGATGGAACGCCCGCCGAGACCCTTTCGGATCAAGTGGTCAGATTGACTAATTTGATGAGTGTGCTGGAGACGTTATACTCAGGTGACACTGTTCTCGTCGTGTTTCCTGATGGAACCGGCCCGGCTCTGTTGAGTTGCCTAATCGCCGGGATACCACTGAATAGAGTTCACGAGCTGCAATTTTGCCCAGGAGAAATACGGTGCAATGTGGACTACAATTCGATCAATGCATTGGCGTCTCGGCCACCATCACAAACTTACTTTGATATCCTTGAACGCGGAAGGGCAGAGCTGAAACAACTGAGAGAGAATCCGGACCTTCTCAGAAACGTCAAAGACCTGAAGTACGAAGAGGAGAGAGAAGAAGAGAGGAAAGTGGAAGAAGCAAAACGAAAGGAGGCCGCAAAGGCGTTGGAAATAAAGAGGCAGAAACAAAAAGAGGAGGCCGCTGCTAGGAAGGCCGAAGCTGATGCGGCCAAAGCGGCGCGGGCGAAGGAAGCGCGGGAGAAAGAGTTGGAACGACAACGAAAGCGAGAAGAGAAGATGCAACTGAAAGAGGGCGATGCTAAGCAAGATTCCCTCGATACTGGCACCGTTGGAATTGGAGGCGCTGCTGTGGCAGGAGCTGTGGTTGCTACAGTTGCATTTGGTGGTGGCGGCGATACGGAAGAAGTTGCAATCACGCAGGAAAATGCAACAAATGTTGTTGTTGACGCTAGCAATGAAGCTCTCAATGCAACGAGTTCAGAGACTGGTACTGCTGCCGATGAGCATTCACTCAATTCAACAATCGTTGCGATTGAACCTGTGGCTGAATTGGGGGAGGAGAAAGATATCGCTGCTGAACAAAACACAACTGTCGTGGATGACACTGATACAGACAACGCAACAGATCTTCATGCTGCCACCGCGCGAGCGCGAGGAGGTGCTTCAAAGTTTGAAATTTTAAAGTAAAATATCGCCGTACAGACTGCATGCTTTGGCTGCAAATACCCTGTCCGAGACGCACCCGGATCTTCGCTTGGGCGCCTCCGTCTGAAGTCGCCGCACATCCAAACAGGACGGGTGGCTCAAATGGTAGTGGGGATGCCGCCGCTCCGACGTCGATAGCGGCAGCACGGCCGAGTATCCAGCATGACGCGGACGGCGGGCGGCCGACGCGGCGGTGGCGCCTCCCACAGACACTCTCACAAGCGCCCGCGGTCCGGCAGCAGCGGACGCCAGACGCGGCGCCGAGATCGGCCCCCCAGCGACTCCTCCGGCTCCGAGGATGCCCCGGAGGGCGGTGAGGAGTGTCAGGTGTGCAGCCTCGTCCTTCGGCGCGGCTCTGATCGCGTTGTGGTGCGCCCGTGCCAGCATGTTTTGTGCACATTCTGCGCGCTAAAGTCCCAGACAGAGCGCGGATCCAAGCTCCATCAGTGCCCCGTCGACGGCTGCAAGCGCTACTCGACGCAGAGTGACTTTATCCGCGGGGGCGATGCCTCTACCGCGCAATCGATCCGGAGCATCGGCGGGGAAAATCCGAGGGAGTACACAAAAAACAACCTGCCCCTCCAGTGGTTGAAGGAGCAGCACATGGCGGAATTGAAGGACCATCCCGAGAATGAGGGGATGGTGCTGTTCTCGGGGAGGGGCTACCAGAACTCCGACGGCAACTACGAGACGAAGATCGTGTCGTCCACGTTCGTCTTGACGGAGATGAAGGAGGGGAAGGTCGAGGTGCTCGATCCCAACCGGGCCGTGATTGAGATTGCCAACTTCTTTGCAACTCTGCATCGGCCGTTGCTGAAGGCGAGCCTTCCTCTGCAGAAGCACCTGCCGATGATGTCACCTCGCGAGCTGTTGGAATTTCGCTGCCGCCAGCCGTTCCCGATCGACCGCGCATTGCTCAGCATGGTGATGGGGATGTCCGAGTTCAATGATTCCCTCTTCCTCGACCGCGACACGCAGGACTATCAGAAGAAGTACCTGTCCTCGCTCGCGGCGTCGGATCTGCTGCTCCAAAACCTCCGAACGAAGCCGGGATACTTTCAGTTGATGTACGGCGAGCTGTTGAATCGGCAGCGGTCCACGAGGGAGTTCAGAGATCTTTGCTCGGCCTTCAACTTGGCGCCGAGTCGGTCGTTCTCTCTGAAGGAGCGGGCGGACAAGGCGCTGAAGCAAATGAAGGAGGGGTTGAAAGTGGCTCCTCGGGATCTGGTCCTGCTTTTCTTCGACAACATGGGCTTCAAAATCCTGGGGCGGCAGGCGTCCTATGATCAGTGGATTTTGATCAAGGTTGTCGTGGTGACCGAAAGCGACTTGAAGAGGGCTGGCTTCTACCGGGATGACGACCCAAACAACCGAATCTCGCGCGAGCCGACGGTGGTGTGGGAAGATGCAATCAAAGATCTGTCCCAGGAGGCGATGGACAAGCTTGCAGGCGACGTGGTGGGGATCAAGGACGTGGATCACGAACGTCTGTCGGAGTGCGTCCTGGAGAACATCCAATTTGTGCTGGACAATCGGGAGAAGCTATCACTCGACAACCAAACCACTGCCGTCCAAATTCCTCGCTTCGATCGCATTGTGAACCAGCAAACGCGCAAGGCAATGGAGCAATTGATGGAGGAGGGCCATCCTGCACGTGCCGCGGTCGCGCAACAAACTGCAATCAGACAATCGGCCGTCCTGGCCCGCAACGAAATGCCCACCGACGCCGAAAATGAGATTGGTGGGCGTGGAGTGCAAAACTTTGTCACCAATGCAGATGCATTTGCAGGCGAGGACGAGAGCGAGGGCGAGGAGGACGAGCTGGACGCGGGCGGAGATAAATCTAGCTCTGCCGAATTCGAGCTCAGCAAAAGCAATCGCTACAAAATGAACAATGCACGGTTGGAGGCAGTGCATCAAGATCTCGCGAAGACGGGCTCCCTCCGCGCTCTGGCGGACTACATGGTGGGGCAGAAGGACGCGCAGATGAATCAATGGAGGAAGGAGAAGGACAAATATCCCTCCAACGCCGAGGCCCCGCTTGCCGAGGTCATGATTGGATCCGGCTGCGACGGCAAGCCAGCTGCCGATCTGCGTCGGATTTTTGCACAGGATGCAGAAGACTTCGGCCCCGACGCCAGGCGCTATCCCGATACAATGTTTGTCTCGCCTGGCGGATTCCACACCATCATGAAGCTGCTCAATGCCAGTGGCGAGTTGTTTGAGGAATTTCTCACCGATATGTGGTCCGCCTTCCGGGATTCTCTGCAGAAGGTGAAGTGGATCCTCAAGCCGACCGATCCGAGGCAGCGGCAAGGAGACTATTCCTTCTGCCTTCTTGCCAACTACGCCCGAGCCGCTCAGAATCTCAAAGACCACGTGAAACGGGGCGTGTCGGCGGTGGAGGTGAACGATTTCATGCTGGAGAGAGCGCAGGAGTATGCCATTTGTGCACTCGCGCTGTTGGAGATCCGAATCGGCGCCATTGCAAAGATGATGACGAATGCCGAGCGCCTCGGCCCGCGCGGGAGCGTGGACTACTTCTTCTCTGCCCTCCGATTCGCCATGCCGCTCTTTGCTGTCACGCACAAGGTGGATTACATGCTCCTCGCGTCTGACTTGTTGAGGTGGTATCACTGCGCTTCGCCGGCACAGAGAGTGATTTATGAGAACCACATCTTTACCTTGCTGACATCACAGGGCATGCCCATCTACCACGACAACAGCGTCGAGAACTGCGTGATGGACGTCCGCGCGCCTCTTGGGAAGGTTTACCGGCCCGGAATGGACCTCAATATGGAGCTTGTCACCGCGGGTCTCCCCGACACCGCTGGAGAGAGTGCAGCGCACCGAACGCTGCACGACAAAGATGCAAAATCTGCCTCCAACCGCTCACGGACACATGATGTGATCAGCAACTCTCCCGCCTGCCCCTACTACAAAATTGCCGAGAAGATCGATGATATGCGGCTGTGGAGTCCTGGTGCGGCGCCGCGCATCAAGCTGAAGGGCAAATCTGTCGCGCAGGATTGCAGAGACGATATCATTCAAGTGCCCAGCGGAGGACTTTTGCACGCTCTCATCTTGTCGTCGATCACTGGCGAGGGAAAGGACCGCACCATGAAGTACTTCACTGAATGGTACATCAAGAGGTACGGCTCCGTGTCCCGGTCCGAGAAGGTGGTCGATCTGACCAGGATCAATACCACGGTGGTGAGCATCCAGGAGAAGCTGGACCAGGAGATCATTCTTGCAACGTCGACAACGGCCAAGGAGCTCGAGGCCCGCGTCTTCACCAGGGCAAAGCTGATGGCACAGGTCAACCAGATGGCATCGGCCGAGAAGGAGAAAGAGAAGAGAGATCGCGTGAAGATGGACGTGAAGAAGCGGCTGAAGAAGGGCGAGGAGGAGCCGAAGGGCGACATCATCAAGCATCTTGTGGAATGGAGGGCGGCCGTCTTTGCAAAGAATCCGACGCTGAAGGAGGACACAGTGAAAACAATCAAGGAGAAGCACCGCCAGAAAGGGCTCTCCTCCAAAGAGTCGCGCGTAGAGCTGATGAAGCATCATCTGTTCAAGCTATCAGAGTCGGTGCGAGCGAAGGAGCGGTACAATCGGAAGGACGACGACGACGATGATGAATAAAGTATGGATATTTATCATTGATATCTCTTTCTATGCCCAAACTTTAGTTCCCCCACGCCTCCGCCTGCGTCCCCATGGCCTCCCCGAGGTTCTCCTCGATGTCCTTCTCCGGCACGGTCGTCTTCGCCTTCTTCCGAATCCTGGTCGCCCGGTGCCTCGCGTACTGCTCCTCGTTTGTGACCATCGTGGCGTTGTCGCCCAATCGAATCGGCGACGACCCGTTGACCTCGGTTGCATTCCCCAAGCGCTGCATTGCCTCCTGCAGCGCTGGGAAGGCACACGCCAGCGCTTGCTGACCTCCAGGATTGACAATTGTCACGGTGGGCTGCTCCCTCACCCACTGCCTATTTTGAGCGTTGCCGCCTCCGTTTCGGTCGGGGCGCGCAACGTTGGTCACGGTCATGGTGATTGTGTGCGTGTACGCCCCCTCCATATCGACGCCCTCCGCCGGCCGCGTCCTCGCTGCCACGTTCATGGCGCCCTGCTCCGCCTGGTCAATGACTTTGTTTGTCACCCGATCGTTCAGGTGGCGCTTCTCCGTCGCAGCATCCTTCGTGCGCCGGCGATTCCCCTTCCTCTTCAGCGCGTTGGCGGCGGCAGAAGTCGATGCGGCGTTCTCGCCGCCGCCAAGGAGCCCACTGATTGGCTGGAGTGCAGCGCGTGATGTTGCGCGTGGTCGACAGCAAGCAAGAGGTGAGATACCAACACTGCATGCAAGATTGCACGAGCACAAAGAGACACGTACCTCAGCTGCTTCCTCTTCACGCTCGGCAGCATTCTTCTCCCTCCTCTTCCTGCCGCGTTCGTCTGCGGCGTCGCTCACCCGCTCCTGCGCCTCCAAGACGTTCAACCACGCCTCCTCCTCGTCGGAATCCATATCCGCACCCATCAACACCGCCTTGTCGTCCTTCAGCTTCCTCCCCGGCATCCCCGTCGCCTTCGATGCCGAAGTCTTGTTGTAGGAGCCGCGCTTCTTCCCCTTGCGCTTGCCCGCGCCCTTCAGCTGCTTCTGCTGCCGCGCCGCCTCGTTCAGCCTGTCGTGGATCTCCTCCATCTGCGCCACCTGCTGATTGTGCGATTTCATCCGCCACTCCCGGACCACAGTGGCTTTGGCCTTGTTGGAACTGGCCTCGGCGATCAAGGCCAGGGGGCAGTTGAGCTGGCCCTTGCCGCTGTGCGCAGGAATCCACTCGTTGATGGACGAGTGGTCCGAGAAGTTGCACTGCTCCTCCTGCTCCTTGCGGTTGCGGCGCTTGAAGTGGTCCGAGTAGGAGGGCGGCTTCTCGGTGCCCTCCTCGGCCTCGGATGCATCCTCCGCGTCCTCATTCGTCGACTCCGCAGGCCGTTGCGCCGCCGACGCGACGTGATTCTGCGCGCGAGCAGCCGCGTTGGGCGGCCCCTTCGTGCCGCGCTTCTTCGGCCCTGATGGGGCGCGCCTGGAGGGGGCTGATGCACGCTTCTGGGCCAGCTCCGCGGCCTCAAACTCCTCGTTTTCCAGCACCTTGGCTGATTTGCTCCTCTGCCGTCCCGTCCGCCGCCCACCGTCCGCGCCATGCTGGATACTCGGCCGCGCCGCCGCTATCGACGTCGGAGCGCCGGCATCCCCACTACCATTCGTGATGTTTGACACGCCTAGGCCACCGCCCGACGCCCGACACGCGTCCGCGAGGGGCGCGAGCTCCATCCTCGCACCCAGCAATGCGGCCAAAGCACGGGGCAATGCGCGCTATTTTTACATTTAAAAATTCAAGCTTTGAACCACCTCCTCTTGCTCGCGCGGTGGCAGCATGAATCTGGCGATAGAATCAGAGGTCGATGCGACGTTGTTGGATGAACGGCCCGAGGAACAGATGAAGCTGATTGATGCACAACCTACTGATGTACCAGGAGTGTTTGAAGACATCGTCAGATTGCCACCAGAAGAGCCAAAGCAGCGAGAAGACGTGGACTATGACGACGCGTGGCTGGCAGAGATTGCCGACATCATGAATGACGATGATGACAGCTAAACAGCGCTACAATGTTGCCGGACAATCCGTGCCTGGCTATCACCTGCCCTTTCTCCCCCCGACCCCATGCTACTTGGGCAAGGACGTGGTCAACGCACGCCACATAAAATCATAACTCAGCGATGTCATGAAAGCCGATTGCTTCAGATCCGCGGCTCCGCCGTGTCCACCCTCGATATTCTCATAGTAGAAGACCGGCCACTCTTTTCCTTCACCAAGATCCCACATTTTCTTTACCATCTTCCGGGCATGGGCCGGGTGCACGCGGTCGTCTCTGGTGGACGTGGTCAACAGCACATTGGGATACTTCTCCCTCGATTCGTCGATGTTGTGGTATGGAGAGTACTTGTACAGAAAGTTTTCCCAGTCATCAGTATCAGGATCCCCGTACTCGGCCATCCAAGAAGCGCCTGCGAGGAGCTTGTGGTACCTCTGCATGTCAAGCAACGGGACTGCGATATGGATGGCTCCGAACAGCTCAGGTGCCTGCACAAGCATATTGCCAGTCAGCAGGCCTCCGTTGGAGCCGCCGCGGCAAGCCAGTGTCTTGGGTGTGCAGACTCTGGACGCCACGAGGTGTTCTCCCACGGCAATGAAGTCTTCGTAGCTTTTGTTTCGGTTCTCCTTCAATGCGCTCTGATGCCACTGGGGGCCGTATTCGCCACCACCACGAATGTTGGCCTCAACGTACACTCCACCTCTCTCCAGCCAACTGATGCCAACGGTAGTGATGTAGCGCGGCCCCAGGGAAATCTCGAAGCCACCGTAACCGTACAACAGAGTGGGCGTGGAGCCATCCAAAACGAGCCCTTTCTTCGCGATCATGAAGTAAGGTACTTCGGTGCCATCCTTGCTAGTGGCAAACCCTTGCGTAACCTCCAGCTCTGAAGAATCATACATGTGCGGAAGCGATTTCAGCTCTCTCTTGTCCTCGGCGCATTTGCCGGCGTCTGCCAGGTACATCGTGCTGGGCTGAGTGTAGCTACTCTCGGTCAACCAGAGCAGATCGCTGTCCTTCGGGTCGACAGCACTGGCGCTTGCCGATCGAATTGCTCCCTCGCTGTCTCCTCCAACCAACTCGAAGGGCCCGCCACCCTCACCAATTCTGAAGTACTGCAGCTTCTCCTTGACGTGATCCAGCGAGTACAGTATCAGAAAGTTTTTTGTTGTGGAGTAGCCCGCATACGACGTCGACTCAGTCGGCTCGAACAGCACGTGATACTCGAGCTTGGCTCCCGCCTCCTTGGCAGCGCCCTCGCCGCCATATTCTTTGGCCTTGCTGAACTCAAAGAAGGCCTCAGCATCTACGTAAATCAAAGAGCCTGACTTAAAGGTCTTCGCAGATCCATTGTCAGTCCAGTCTTCCTTGATATTGAGAATCAGCCAGCGTCCAAAGAAGGAGGGCGAGGTCTTTGGGTCGATTGCCAGCTTCACGAATGCTTTGGACTCATCACTCCGCGCGTTGTAAACGGAATCGTAGAAGCTGACCGATCTGCTTTGCACTTCGTACATCGCCCCTCCCTCCCGATGAGTCTCATCATAAATGTATTGTCCGCAGCTCACATCGGTGTTCTCTCCCTGAAACACGATGGGGGCATCTTCAATCTTTGTGCCTCGCCTCCACTCTCTGACAGTACGGGGATAGCCAGACGTGGTCATCGAGCCTTCTCCGGTATCGGCACCGACCAGCAGAACGTCGCGCGATTTGTACCTCGCCCGAGTCTTCCCCTCGGGAAGAGAAAACCCTTGCTCATCTCCATCCGGATCCACAAACGACTCGGTCAGCAGGTCGAATTCTCGCAGATAGGTGGCATCGGCGCCTCCCCGGGATAGATTGAGTAGCACTCTGGTCACCCGACCCTCGGGCGGCGAGGAGTCCGTGGCTGGTTTGTATCCCGACTTTTCATCGAGGGAGCGAGACAGAGGGACATATCCCTTCCATACCCAGCTGATGTCCTCCTTTTCGGCCAACTCATCCAGATCAAGCACAGTGGTCCAATCCGTGCTATCAGACTGGTAGGAGGCCAAAGTGGTCTTCCTCCAGATTCCTTTGGGGTTCTGCAAGATGAATTGCAATTCAGGCGAAGACTCAGAGACACATCATGTGCACAAAACTAGAAACGCACCTTGGAATCGCGCCAGAAATTGAACAACAGCATGTCGCCCGCCTCGTCGTACCCCAGCAGCCTCACGTGGGGGATCCGCTCGTCGCTCTCCAGCGCTGCCAACACGCGTTTGTAGGTCTCCGGCTAGGATCCCCCAGCTGCGCGAGGCACTTTTCGTTTGCGCCTTTTGCAAACGCGATGGATTCCTCCGACTCCACCTCCTCGAGGAAGGTGTAGGCGTCCTCTCCCTTCTCGGCGACCATGGTGGCTTCCTCGGTGGATTTGAGGGAGTGTTGGTGGCGGTGCAGGAACGGCCGAGGGGCGGAGCCGACTGAACCAAAGGTGGACGATGCGCTGACGGGGGTGGCGGCCCCAATAAATGCTGCGGCGGGGGTCGAACGGAACGAGTGGAGGAGGAAGAGGAGCTCCGCGTTGCGCCTTCGAAGCAGCGGCAGTCGAAACAGCATCCTACTGGATGAGCCCGTCGCTGTTGAAAGGAGGAAGATGAGAGGAAGACAAAGGAAGAAGGTCGCGGGGGTCTCTGCATCCAACATTTCCGTAACGCTAACTGAGCCTGAAAGTAGTTCCTACCAACAATAAGGGGTACGTAAGGTAAACAAATAAGTTGTGTTAGCATCCTTCTGCATTTCTCTCTTCCTTCACCGTTCACCTTCACCCTTCACCTTGCTTCGACCCCCCCCCCCCCGCCCAACCCCCAGGCGACGCGCGCCCAGCCCCCATCGAGTGCACCAGAGCGCAACCATGAGTGATCAGGCGGGCGAGGGCACCGCCCCGACGTCGGGGGCCGCGTCGTTGCCGCCGTCGGCGGCGTCTCTGCCAGAAACTGCCTCTGCGGGCCGCGGTGTCACGGGTGGGGGTGGTGCGATGTCTGCTGTAGGTGCCCCAGCCATCCCTAATTCAACAGACGCCGCCGCTCCAGCAGTTGCGGCCGCTGCCCCAAATCCACAACTGCAAGCGCCGCCACAATTAGGGGGAGCGCCCGTCGCCGGTCAGCCGCTCCCTCCATACCAGATCCACCCTGCACTGTTGACACAACTGATGCTCGACCCTCAGTTGCAACAGCAACAGATGCAACAGATGACGCCCGAGCAGCATCGGATGGCGCTAATGCAGCAGCAGCTTGTGCTGCAGCAGATGGCGCAGCAGCAACTTTTGCAGCTGCAGCAGGCGAATATACAACCTCCTTCTGGCATGACACAAAATTCAACGGAGGGGGAGGCGGCGGCCCAATGGGCAATACTTCAGCAGCAGGTGGTCCAACACGCCCTTCAGCAGCAGATGCATCAGGCGGCACAGTTTCAGGCCGCTGTAGCCGCCGCCGTAAACGGCCTGCCTCAGCAACCCTCTTTTCAGCCGGGTTTGTTTCAAGTTGGAGCCAGTCAGCAACAGATTCCCATTCCGCAACCACCCCAAAGCATCCAGCAGGCGGCTTATGCTCAACCGGTGTTAGATCCGCTACATGGAATTCCTGTGGAGGGCATCCAAGCCATCTATCAAGCCGACGAATCGAATCTAGCCACAAATCAATACGACAGCGACGACGATGGCGAGGGAGGGCTAGGCGATCGGCCGCTCATCCGCCTCGTGGAGGACCACCACTGGGTCGCCGCCCTCCAAAGGATTGCCACTCACCCCCGGGAGACCCAGCAGGTGGGCATCCAGGGGCGGACCCCGCTTCACGTCGCATGTGATCACGATGCCCCTCCCGCGCTGGTCCAGGCGTTGCTCAACGCCTGGCCGGAAGGGGCGGAGCGGGTGGGGACGAGCCAAATGAACCCGCTGCACATCACGTGCTCGAGTCCGCACGCGAGCGTGGACGTTGTAAGGGTGCTGTTGCAGGGGTGTCGGGACAGTCTGAGGATCACTGGCGCGAAGGATGTCGACGGGGACACGCCTCTTCACGCCGCGTGCCGGTGCGCCGCCCCAATGGACGTGTTGGTGACGTTACTCCAGGCGAACCCAACAGCGGTGACGCAGAAGGATTACGAGGGGCTGAACCCGCTGATGCGGCTGTGGGTGCGGTACTTCGTCCTCGTGGGCGAACAGATCATTTCCAACATCGCGCAGCCGAGCGACATCAATGGCGAACTGGTCGAGGCGTGGCAGAAGAGCTTGCTGCTGCTCCAGGTAATGCACGGCATGGAAAATCCGAGTTCGGAACATAACCAGTCGGCACCCTTCCGCACGGTCCACGCTGCGTCGTCCGTCGACTGTCCCCGCTGTGTCCTGCGCATCGCCAGGGTCTTGTTCCCGCAAGAGCTGCTCAGCCGCGACGAGAAGAATCAGCTTCCCGTCCACATCGCCGCGGCTGCCCCTGTTTATGCCGTGCACGATTTGCGAGGAGAAGGGTACACCATAGACGACGTCGATTTCGACGAGGACCCCGCGGCAAGGGTGGAACGCAACAAAAAGAAGGAATGCAAGTACAAGGAACCCTCGGTATTGAACATTCTTCTCGACGGGGAGCCTGCGGCTGCGAGAGAACGCGATGCCCATGGTCAGCTGCCCCTCCACGTGGCCATCATGAGAGGCAAGACTCTGGACGAGGGCGTGCAAGCGCTGGTGGACGCGCATCCCGATGCCTTGACCCAGCCGGACAGCCAGACGAACCTATATCCCTTCATGCTCGCCGCGAGCGTCGGCCGGGGCCGAGGACACGTGGGCACCATTTTTGCGTTGTTGCGAGATGCCCCTGATCTCGTCACCATGGCCTTGACCGGAGAGCCGCCAGATGACGAAGAAATGGATGATAAGGCAGATGACCGGAAGCCGGCGGCAGTGGAAATGCCCAGTGATTCCAAGACTGACGATTCTTAAACGAAGGTTCTTCGGAGCAACTGGGTGTTAAGAAGCACTGTCCGTGCATCACGATGGCTCTAAGCTAATCAACGGTGCATCTAAACCGCATCAACACATCCTAAAGTTACATGCATCTACAAAATTGCAATTGCATTGCAGGGCATTCATTATCTTGTCTTGCAGGCAACTGTTCAATCACCCTCTCCCCTGATTCTCCCCAGGCCCCTACATCAGTAAAAAACCCATGCCCCGTTAAGGTAGCTAGCGATAAGGGTATGGGGGCGGAGGGTCGCTCCTGGCAGCTTGGAACGCTGCGAACTGCGCCGCAAAGCTCGTTGGCGCTGGTTGGCTTGGTGCCGCGGCTGCCGCCATGCCAGGGGCTCCTTGAGGAGCAAGGTTGCTGCCCTGATTCACAGCGTGGCCCATTCCCGCCCTCTGGAGGAGGTTGACGGCATTATTGATTTCTGCGGCAGTGGGTGCTGCCGGGGGAGCTGCCGGGGGCACACCGGCCCCGAAGGCGTTCGTCAGCATATCCCGCATCTGATCGCGCATCTGGTTGGAGTGGTAGGCTGTGGCGGCCACGAAGCCAGCGGCGAAGTTTGCATCGG